>CM039306.1:115936110-116193110 GCA_022316695.1 Camellia oleifera | reverse complement strand
TATGCCGCATTGTGATTCATGTACTATATTTGATTGTTCAAAATCATTATCGGGTGAATGAGAAATTAAAGCCAAAGTAAGCTTCATGAAAATTGTGTTTTGATAAGTTTTCCAAATTGAAGGAAGGAAAGCTTCTCCCATATTGCTTGGTTAGGCTAACATTGTATGGGTTTATATGTCTTGGGTTCACTACTTGGGAAAAGGCCCCAAGGGTATCTAAGTTTTGTGGAATAGTGAGATTATGGACAAAGTAGGCTAGACCGATTGAACCCAAAACAAACACACGCGCCGCTGTTTGTTGGGGGGGCGAGCTAGGCTTGGGCGCGGGTATGAGATTGGGTTGGGCTTGTCTGGCCCAATGTTTATCTTTTTGAGCAAAAAACGTTTGAATTTTATTTTTTTTTAAAAATTAAATTCTTACCGTTTGGAATTTGAATTTCGGTTTGAAATTCAAACTTAATTCTGAAATGACCCGACATATTGAAACGCTGGTAGTTTGGTCCAGCACACCTGTCTTGATTTTTCCTCCAACCGAACAGATACTTTACTTGTTCAAATCTGTCCAAATAGGTTTGTTACCTGTTGAAGTCTATTTTGAAAAGCCACCAGTTCACCTATAAATAGATAAGTCATCCATTTGATTTTTCATCTAATTTTCGTTCTTCTTGCTTGCTTTTATTTCCTGCATTTTGCTACATAAATTTCCTACAATAAAGAGTATAAACAAAAAGTGTATTCGTTAGACATTTAGTTTGTAGTGCTGCTACTAAATTATTGTTGATCATTTTATCTTGAAAGATAGACATCCATAATCTGAAAGTACTGTAGAGAGGACGAATTAGTCTAAAAGATATAGTGTTGAACACTAGAGTTGATCAAATTTTGTTCGAGAAAATAATACTATAAGTGGTTGGTTTTGTTTCTTTTTTCCTTTACTTTTTGTAACAAAATAAGAATATGTTTTTCATATTTTTTTTTGTTTTTTTTTTTAATTTATATGTACTGTTTTTATTTTTGTAATCGAACAGACTCTCTTCTTTCTTAATTTTCTTTCTTTGAATACTGTGAAGATTGGCTAACAGATTTTACTGTCTAATTCAATTATAGAAGAAGAAAATATAAGTACCTTGCGAAAAAAAAAAAAAAACAAAAACAAAAACTTTCACTTAGCAATTTGATGAATTTGATCTAAGTTCTTTAAGGAATTAAATATTCTAATTGATTTTGTTTAGTTTTTAGAATATATTAATCTCTTCCAGTCCAAATTATGGACTAGAAGAAATCCACTTCCTAACTTCAATGTTCAAACCTTGAATTTGCAGTGTATTTGTTGTTGAAAAACAAATGGAAAGAATATATATATATATAAAGGAATTTGTTAAAAACTGAAATTGTGTTATGTTACATTCAAAATTCCCTGATGTTCCACTTTATGAGCTTTCCTAAGCACTTCATTTGCTTCGTCTTTGGACAAATATGCTAGGGGAGCCCCATAAAAACCTCTTCGGTACAAGTTCCCTTGGTCAAGGAAGAAGCGAAGGGTCTGCCTTTTGACTTTGATGGCATTTAGGGGTTTTCAGGAAGTACCCTCTTCTCTAGTTAATCAATGTATGGTGATCTTCATTATTAGCTGCTCAAATGGGCTTCTTTTTCCTTGGGATAACCCTGACAGTTCACTCATAGCTTCTACAAATCACCGCTTTCTTTTTCCATTTTCGGCAAGTAACAGCCCTACCTCTGTATGCGTTGGTACAGACTTATATCTCCATCTCCACAAGCCTTAGCATGGATCTGGTCAAGTTTATATGTTGCCTCTTGCTTGCCGACATATCTTGCCAATAAGTTGTTTGACCCTCAAAAATACAGTTCTCCTTTGAAGAGCAAGAAAAGTTTTAGTTCTACTAGGCTTTGGCCCTCCTTTGCTTGTTCTCAACTGCTGCATTATGTCTTCTTTTCACCCTTCAACATTTCACTTTGTATGTTCCTTCGCCATTATTGTAGGTGTGGGGATGTATTTTCTGAGTACCAACACGTGGCCGAGGTGACACCGAAGTGTCAGCCGAGGTATCACGTGACTTGACAGTTACGCCGAGGTTATCTCGGGGTTGCCGAGGTTATCTCCGAAGATATCGGAATCCGAGACGATCGGATAAGGGGCAAGAGTCCTGGAATGAAGAAAGACTTCAAGATGGATAGGGATAGTATTCTTAGGGAATTTATCCTTATCTCTTGTAGAGTCCAAAGTATGTACTGAATGAGAGTCCATAGAAGTAAGACTTCTAGTGGGACTAGGAAGGAGAAACATTATAAAAGAAGGGAACCCCTGGCGGGTCTAAGGTACGTAATTTGTAGTCTTGAGCAATTATTTTAGTACTTGTTATCTTAGAGAGATATTGACTTGATCGTCGGAGTGCCCCTGGGTGGAAGAACCACCGCCGGAGCCTTTTCTTTCTGTGCAGATTGCAGGGTGCCATCTATTCTACCTATGTTCTGCGGTTGAACCACTAAGGAGGGCAGTGTGATCGGAATATCACTCACACAATTTGGCGTCGTCTGTGGGAACGAAAGAAGAATAGATGGCCAGTAACGCGCAGAAGGAAAATATTAGGGATGACACTCCCTCTGGGAGTGGAAGACCCGTCGATGCTAACGCTGAAGGAGGAGATCATAACGAGGGAGTTCGCGATCACGCAGAAAAAGGCGTCGGCCAAGATGGCGACGCATCGAAGAAAGCAGACCAGGGAAAGTACTATAACAAGGACAGCCTCCAGATCTGGAAAGACAGATGTCTGAGGAGGGATGAAGAGGTAAAGGAGATGGAAAACAAGTTGGCAGACCTTCAATCGGTCGTCAACTTCATGATGCAAAATAATGTCATGCAGCCGCCATACCCGTTGCAGGACACGCCAATGCCGGCAGCAAACACCCAGAAGAGGGGGCGGAAAGAAATCCCCGAAGCCCTTCAGCACACGAGGAGTGGAAGGCACTCTCACCGACCGTCCAGGGAGATCGGCCGAGAAGAGCCTAGGAGAGAAGAGTCCCGAAGGACATATCGCGAGAAGGAAGCAGACCCCAAAGAACATCGGCATGTTCCGGGGCGGATATTGTGTTTCGATGCGTCCTGCGGAGAAGGATCGAAAAGGGGCCACCATGAGGCCGAGAGCAGTGCGCCGAAAAGGCTGAAGCCCAATGACAGCCGGGCTGCAGGAAGAAGTAAAGAGGACTTAAGAGACTACCTCAAGAGGAAACAGGAGAATGCTGGAGCCGAAGTAACTTCCCCGGTTAAGCTGAGGACTCCATTCTCGGCAGAATTGGATAGATTCGTCACACCGAAAAGATTCAGTATGCCGAGGCTCCAGATATATGATGGTAAGTCGGACCCAAACTTTCATGTTGGGCTATTTTTGAATTCAATGGCATTGTACAGTGGGAACGAGCCGTTGCTCTGCAAAGTGTTCCCTTCATCCTTCGGGGAGATTGCATCAGACTAGTTCCACAAACTACCGAAGGGGAGCGTGAAGAGCTGGGAAGGCCTGGCCGAGATGTTTGTTGCCAGGTTCATAACAAACAAACTGCAGCCACTGAGGGTGGATGCGTTGATGGCCCTAAAAATTAGCAAAGACGAAAGCCTTAGGGCTTATGCAAAGAGGTACTATGAGGTGTTCAATCGAATACCTGAATGCAACCAGGAGGTGGCGGTCGTGTCTTTCAAGAACGGCCTGAAGGATGACTGTCCATTGCGGAAGTCTTTGGCGAAAACCCTGCCAAAGAGCATGGAAGAACTCATGGCGAGAATTGAGAAGTACGCACGAGCCGAGGAAGATACCTCGGGGAACAAGGAGACGAGGACAGAAAAAGGCAACGGCTCGCCGAAGCGAGGCCGAGGTAACAATGGACAGAACAAACAGGAGACAGAGTTGAGGGCTAAGCAAGTAGTGACGACGGTGTTCCGAATTCCGGTCCAAAAAGTCCTTGACCAAATTCGAAATCAGCCCTACTTCAGGGCGCCGGCAAGAGCACAAGGAGAATTTATGGGAGAAACCTTGGTAGGCGTTGTGCCTACCACAATGAGCAAGGTCACCCAACTCAGGGTTGCAGAGCCCTTAAAGCACACTTGAAAGATCTGGTGAGGCAAGGCCATCTAAGAGATCTTATGGACGAAGCCAGAACCAGGGAAGAGCAGGCACGATTGCCTCAAGCGCCAGCAGCCCCTCCTCCCCCAGCACAGCAACCACAGGCAGGTGGACCCCGGGTGGTTAATGTGATCCACTCAAAGGTAAATGAAAACGACATACGGGGGGAGACACAGAGAGTGAAACATCTGCAGCACGTCAACCAGGTCGGACTGAAAAGACCTCGGCCTGAAGATTGCCAAGGACCGATGATAACCTTCACAGAGGCCGACCTTGACATGGTTCAGCACCCGCACAATGATGCCCTGGTAGTATCCCTCCAGGTCGGGGAGTGCCAGGTGAAACGCATCTTGATTGATCAAGGCAGCTCCTGCGACATCATGTATGTCAGATGTTACAAGGAGTTAGGCCTTCACCCTGATGACATGGAGCAGTCAAACGGCCCGATGGTCGGCTTCAATGGAACGCCGACATGGCCTTTAGGCGCAACAAGCCTGGAGGTACAAGCTGGCACGAAGAAGATGAAGACATAATTTATTGTGATTGATACACCTTCGCCTTACAACATCATCCTGGGGAGGCCGTGGTTGCATGCAATGGGGGCAGTTCCCTCAACCTTGCATCAACTGCTACGATTCCCAACAGAACATGGGATTGAGGAAATTAGAGGAGATCAGTTGCAGGCAAAAAATTGCTCCATGGCAGCAATGAAGTTAACCTGCAGCATTCGAGAACCAGAGGAAGCAGAGGTTGAAGAAGAGGACATGAAGGTCCTAGATGATGTCGGCAAGGAGCCGACCGAGAAGAGTGAAGAAGCATTGAAGAAAATCTTCGTCCAAGACGGCGATGAGGAACGCTTCTTTCTTCTCGGCACAGGATTAGCCGAAGAAGAAGAAAGGGAGTTGGAAGCCTTCCTGAGAAAAAATATTGAGGTGTTCGCCTGGACACCTTATGAAATGCCTGGCATTGACCCCGAGGTCACATGCCACAAACTCAACGTTGACAGGTCGGCCAAACCAGTAATACAACGAGCCAGAAGACCGACGTTGATGCACATCGAGGCAGTAGAAGAAGAAGTAGACAGACTTCTGGAGGCCAGGGCCATCAGGGAAACCAATTATCCGACATGGTTATCAAATACCGTGGTAGTAAAGAAGAAGAATGGCAAGTGGAGGGTTTGCGTAGACTTCACAAATTTAAACAAAGCTTGTCCCAAAGACAGCTTCCCTCTGCCAAAGATCGACCAGTTGGTAGACGCCACATCTGGACATGGAAGGATGAGCTTCTTGGATGCATATAGGGGGTATCACCAGATAGCCATGTACCCCCCAAATGAAGAGAAGACAGCGTTCATCACTCCGAAAGGTTTGTACTGTTACAGAGTCATGCCTTTTGGGTTGAAGAACGCAGGAGCAACTTACCAAAGGCTGGTGACCAAGATGTTCAGACACTTGATTGGCCGAACTGTAGAAGTCTACATCGATGATATGGTCGTGAAGACCAAGGAACCAAAGGATCATCTCGCTGACTTAGAAGAGGTCTTTGACATACTCAAAACATATCGGCTCCGACTAAACGCATCGAAATGCGCGTTTGGAGTCGGATCCGGTAAGTTCTTGGGATACCTGGTGACTAGAAGGGGCATTGAAGCCAGCCCAGATCAGATCAAGGCCATTCTGGAATTACAGAGTCCGACATCGGCTAAACAGGTTCAGATGCTTACTGGAAGGGCCGCAGCCCTAAACAGGTTCATAAGCCGAAGTTCGGACAAGTGTAAACCTTTTTTCAATCTGGTGAAAAAGGCCACGGATTTTCTATGGACAGAGGAATGTGAGGCCGCTTTGGCCGACCTGAAGAAGTACCTTACCTCGGCTCCAGTCCTCTCAACACCTCAACCTGGGGAGGAACTGTTCTTATACCTAGCAGTTTCAGAGCACGCAGTAAGTGCTGTGATCGTCCGAGAAGAGAAGGGAGAGTAGAAGGCAGTCTACTATGTAAGTAAAACCTTGGCCGATGCAGAAACAAGGTATTTACCACTGGAGAAATTAATGCTGGCCTTGGTAATTGCCTCAAAGAAGCTAAACCATTATTTTCAGGCTCACAAGATAGTGGTTCTGACAGAGCACCCATTAAAATCCTTGTTGCAACAAGGAGACTTGACTGGAAGAATTGCAAGATGGGCAGTAATTTTGGGCCAGTATGACCTGGAGTTCAGGCCAAGAACCGCAATTAAGGGCCAAGTCTTGGCCGACTTCGTGGCTGAGTTCTCGCCAGAATACATCGAACATCCGGCTCCGTTGAGCCGAGATGAACGATGTCCAAACAAGGAAGGAGAAGCCCAGCCAAAGGGTAAGGAACCAAGGAAGGAAAAACTCAGACCCTGCAGCATCTACATCGGCGACTCCTTTCAACTTTTTGTTGATGGGAGCTCAAACCGGCAGGGTGCAGGGGCAGGAGTAGTGTTAATTTCCCCCGATGGGGAGATATTGGAACAGTCCATTCGACTGGGGTTCAAAGCCTCGAATAATGAGGCGGAGTATGAAGCACTGATTGCTGGACTGAAGCTGGCAGTAGCGGCAGAGGCAGATGAGGTAATAGTTTTTTGTGACTCACAACTTATAGTGAATCAAACTACAAGAGAGTTTGCTGCCCGAGATGAAAGGATGTCGGCATACGCAAAAGAAGTCATCAGGCTGGCAGACATGTTTCAAAACTGCCGACTTCTTCAGGTTAGACGAGATGATAACAACCACGCCGACGCGCTGGCCAATTTGGCAAGTTCAGTGCAAACCGGGAAGACGAGGACAATAATGATTGATTACCTACCAGGCCCGAGCATAGAGCCACCGAACACAATGCAAGAAGCATTATGTGTGGACATGGGACCAAGCTGGATGGATGCAATTGTTGCATTCCTGAAAGAGGGAAAACTGCCAGAAGATCGAAAGGAAGCACACAAGGTCAGACTGAAGTCGGCAAGATTCAGCCTGACGGCAGAAGGACATCTCTACAAAAGATCCTTCACTGGACCTCTTTTAAGGTGTGTACACCCTCTTCAGGTCGAAGACTTTTTGTATGAAATTCATGAAGGAGTTTGTGGAAGCCACGCAGGGGGCAGATCGTTAGCTCACAGGGCCATTACCCAGGGATATTGGTGGCCCTATATGCAAAAAGATGCAGAAGCCTATGTGAAGAAGTGTGAACAATGCCAGAGGTTTGCACCATTGATACATCAGCCAGCTGCTGACCTGAACCCTGTTTCCAGCCCTTGGCCATTTGCCCAATGGGGCATGGATCTCGTTGGACAATTGCCCCAAGCAACTGGACAGCGGAAGTACCTACTGGTAGCAACAGACTACTTCACAAAATGAATAGAAGCAGAGCCCCTTGCCAAAATCCGAGATGTGGATGTGAAGAACTTCATCTGGAAAAACATCATCACCAGATTTGGGATTCCAAGGGCAATCGTTGCCGACAACGGAACACAGTTTGACAGCAAGCTCATCAAGAATTTTTGTGCAAAGTTCAAGATAAAGAATTATTTTTCAACACCAAGCTTTCCCCAAAGTAATGGGCAGGCCGAAGCATCAAACAAAGTCATTCTGGATGGAATAAAGAAGAGGCTGCAGGCAGCAAAAGGAAAATGGGTAGACGAATTGCCCAACGTGCTTTGGGTGTATCGCACTACGCCGAGAAGATCAACAAGGGAATCCCCCTTTGCCATGGCTTATGGCACAGAAGCAGTCATTCCATTGGAGATCGGCATCCCAGGGATCAGAACACAGGGAGTTGAGAACGGGTCTAACGATGTGCTCTTAGCTCGAGATCTGGACCTACTGGAAGAAAGAAGAGAGAAAGCTGTAATCCAGCTTGCAGGATACCAGCAACAGCTTGCCAAAGCTTACAACAAGAAGGTCAATCCAAGGGATTTTCAGGTCAATGACCTAGTCTTGAGAAAAGTCGTCGGCAATAAGAAGGATCCCAGAGAGGGCAAGCTCGGCCCAAACTGGGAAGGTCCCTACAGAATCACTTCGGTGTTAGGAAATGGGGCATATCGGCTCGAAGATAATGAGGGCAAAGCATTGCCTAGACCATGGAACACTTGTAATTTAAAGTTTTTTTATCATTAGATGTTCTTTGATTTTTTGCTGATATGATCAATAAAACCTTAGCAGAATTTTTCTGAACTTGTACAACTTGGCATGATGTTGTTTTTTGAATAATGAGAACCCAAGAGGAACTTAGGTTCACATTGGGGGCAGAGAGAAGACATTAGTAATGCTTAACCGAAGTTAAGCCAAAATAAATTCCTTATCTTTACTTGTTGAAATTTGTAGCAATTTACAAGTTAAAGTTAAGCCGATATGATTGTTTATCTTTACTTGTTGAAATTTGTAGCAATTTACAAGTTAAAGTTAAGCCGAGATAAATTCCTTATCTTTACTTGTTGAAATTTGTAGCAATTTACAAGTTAAAGTTAAGCCGATATGATTGTTTATCTTTACTTGTTGAAATTTGTAGCAATTTACAAGTTAAAGTTAAGCCGAGATAAATTCCTTATCTTTACTTGTTGAAATTTGTAGCAATTTACAAGTTAAAGTTAAGCCGATATGATTGTTTATCTTTACTTGTTGAAATTTGTAGCAATTTACAAGTTAAAGTTAAGCCGAAATAAATTCCTTATCTTTACTTGTTGAAATTTGTAGCAATTTACAAGTTAAAGTTAAGCCGAGATAAATTCCTTATCTTTACTTGTTGAAATTTGTAGCAATTTACAAGTTAAAGTTAAGCCGAGATAAATTCCTTTTCTTTACTTGTTGAAATTTGTAGCAATTTACAAGTTAAAGTTAAGCTAATATGATTGTTTATCTTCACTTGTTGAAATTTGTAGCAATTTACAAGATGAAGATTAATTGAATTTATATGCTTTATACTTGTTGAAGTTTATGACAAGTTTACAGGTGAAGTCCTAGCCGAGGTAAATCTTCAGGTAAACATACCCGAGGTATGTAACCCCCGAGGAGATTGTGCAAGGGAAGAATTATATGAATCATGTGAAATATTCTAAGTATAGAACCAAATAGTAGCAATGAAGAAAAATTAAAGGCTACAGCATTCAAAGAGAAATAGTTGTGTGTAAAGGAGGCACAATGGCCTTACAGAAGTAAATTGTTCAAAAGCAACAAAGAAAGGCACATCGGCCATAAAGAAGAAGCTTACATTGTTCTGCGAACACTAACAAGAGTAAACAAAAAGAAACAGAGTACAAAAGAAAGAAGAAAATACAAAAGACACTCAAACTTCTTCAACTTGAACAGAGGGTTAGGCTGAAACCTCCGAAGGTTCTGGCAGAACCACCTCGGCATCATTTTGATTTATAACCTCAGCATCTTTGTCCACCACGACCTCGGCCTGCTTGTCTGCCATAATCTCGGCGTCGATCTCAGCCAAAGTATTTTCAACAGTTTTCTCTGCCAGAAGCAGGTCAGAAGATAGCACGCCCGTGACAGCTTCCTTGGGCACCCCCTCATCCTCCTCTAGGGTTAAGTCCATGACTTGGTCACCCTCAGGAGGAGACTTGCTCTCACTGGCATCCTTTGGTTTCCTAACCAAGGCCTCGTTATCTTTATCCTCTTCACCATCATCCGCAGCCTCGGATTCAGATTGGACTTCTTCCTCAACTTGAGTTGAGGGTGTAGGAGGAGGAAAGGGAAGAGGGATAGCTTCGGCCTTACGCCATGGCGAGTTAGCAGGAAGATCAAGTTTTTTGGCTAAGGACATCCAACCAAGGTTAAAACCCCTATTGCATGCCTGCCTAACTTGCAACTTGTACTCTTCTGCCACATCGGCCATTCCTTGTGCGTAAGCCTTGTCATCGGCCGCTTTTATTTCCGCATCCTTTGTAGCCAGCGCTTGCTGGAGCTCTTCCTCGGCCTGGGCCGCTTTCTCCTCAGCCTCTTTCTTCTGGGCTTCGGCAACGTTCTTAATGACTTCGGCAGCCTCGGCCTTCTCGTCAGCCTCTTGCTGGGCCTGAGTGGCAGCCTCGGCCTGATCTTCCAGAACCTTCATTTTGTTTTTGAGACTTTTATTTTGCTTTTGAAGGGCAGCGCACTCCTTCTCCATCTCGGCCAATTTCTCCTTGTTCTCAAAGGCCTGGATGGAGAGAGAGTGGGCGTGTTGAATGGCCTGAAAGAAAACAAGGCAGAAATTGTTACAGAATATTGCAAAACGCTATAAATACTAGAGCAGAACAGCAGTGGCAAGAAATTCCAGAAATAATCAAGAACTGAGAAAAGGGGGAAACTGGCTTACCAGAAAAGGTGGAGGCCGGAATAAGCTACGCCAAGGTCAGATGGCGGACGCTACAGTGGCGAAAGCTTCGCAGGAATGTCAGATGCAAGACAATAGCTGAATCGAGAGCTTCGAACAATGGCGAATTCGAAGGAAAGAAAGCTTTAGGGAGAGAAAAGATGAAGTATTCAAGTGCGGAAGTGAAAAGAAAGGGAGAGGCAAACGTTTTTGTCCAAAACGTGAAACGGCGGCAAAACAAAGATAATTATTGTGCCTAGGGCAACGCACGCGTCAGGCGGCGCAGGCAGAGAAAAGACGGGCAACAGGCGCGTCACCAGCACGGACCAGTAAGGAAAAAACGCGTCAGTGAAACGGTTGAAAAATGGTGTATGACAGCTCATACGCGAAGTAAGATTGATCTGAATTCTTGTTTTTAGAAGAAGACATGACGGCCTGAAAATAAATGATCTCGGCTAGAAAGTTCTTAAGCCGATGTACGAGAAAAGTTCCAATATAGGTTCCATCACCTCAGGATGCCGAGGTAATAGAACCTAGGGGGCAGTTGTGGGGATGTATTTTCTGAGTACCAACACATGGCCGAGGTGACACCGAAGTGTCAGCCGAGGTATCACGTGACTTGACAGTTACGCCGAGGTTATCTCGGGGTTGCCGAGGTTATCTCCGAAGATATCGAAATCCGAGACGATCGGATAAGGGGCAAGAGTCCTGGAACGAAGAAAGACTTCAAGATGGATAGGGATAGTATTCTTAGGGAATTTATCCTTATCTCTTGTAGAGTCCAAAGTATGTACTGAATGAGAGTCCATAGAAGTAAGACTTCTAGTGGGACTAGGAAGGAGAAACATTATAAAAGAAGGGAACCCCCGGCGGGTCTAAGGTATGCAATTTGTAGTCTTGAGCAATTATTTTAGTACTTGTTATCTTAGAGAGATATTGACTTGATCGTCGGAGTGCCCCCGGGTGGAAGAACCACCGCCGGAGCCTTTTCTTTCTGTGCAGATTGCAGGATGCCATCTATTCTGCATGTGTTCTGCGGTTGAACCACTAAGGAGGGCAGTGTGATTGGAATATCACTCACACAGTAGGTATTGTTCTTTTCTCAATGACAATGACTATACTATCCTTAGGAATATCCACATTTGCCCTTGGTGTAGCCATGGCATTAGGAAAACGGTTTTGCATTCGAGGGATGTGTTAAATCTGAACGTTATCAAAATGAGTCAGCAACTTTTGGACTATGCTTTAGTACGGTGCTAAGAACGGTTTTCTCAGAGCAAAGTTGTCGAATGCTTGTTTTATGACTAATTTGGAGTCTCTCAAGATTTTCAATTTGTAGAGGCCTTGCTTCTGTGTGGCAATTAACCCTAATATTAGCATCTCATACTCAACCTCGTTATTTGAACATTCAAAATCAAGTTTGTACGACAAGTGTAGCTCTTTCCATCTTGGATGTTTAGCGTGATTCTCACACCACATTTGCCAGCCCCAGAAACTCCATCAAACTTTAAGTCCAGTAGGCTTCAGCTTCTGTTGCAGAGGCATAAACCTCACCTGGTAGAACTACTTCAGCAGGTTCATTTTCGCCATGTGGGAACTACGCTAGCAAGTCTGCGAGTGCCTAGCTTTTGATGGATGTTGGGGTGATGCACGCAATGTCATATTCTGTAAATGTCAACATCCATCTCGCCATTCTCCCTTTCAATGCTGGCTTGCTCATCAACTATCGGATGAGGTCATTCCTGGTTACAACCTAGATCAGGTGTGCTAAAAAATAGTACCGCAGTTTGTGCTATGAAAATCAAAGCCAAGCAATGTCTTTCAATTGTAGTATAGTGCGATTCTGTGCTACTGACTTTTCTGTTGATGTGGTAGACTTGCTTTTAGGGGCCATCAACATCTTGGACAAATAGGGCTCTGATGGACCTGGGTGTAGAGGTGAGATACAATAATAGAGATTTCCCAGGTTGTGGCGTGATCATGGTGAGTGGAGAAACAAGTGCTCGCTTTACATCCTCAAAAGCTTGATTGTGTTCTTGTAACCACTCAAACTTATGATTTTCTTTTAGCAACACTCCGAAGGGAGAAGTGATTTCGGCGAGAGCCGGGATAAATCACCTTAAGTAAGACACTTTGTCTGGAAATTTCTTCAAGGCCTTTTGGGAATAATGCGGGGGCATTTCTATGACTGACCTTATTTTAATTTCGTCTCCAACTATCCTTCGCTGATGAATCAAGAAACTGAGGAATTTTTTCGTAGTAACTTTGAATGCACACTTAAGGGGATTCATTTTCAGATAGAACTTTTTTTCTTGATAGACTTCACCTCTAAGTTATCTACATAAACCTCTACTTCACAATGCAACATCTCATGAAACATTGAAGTCATTTTTCGTTGGTAGATTGCCCCTGCATTCTTCAAACTGAAGGGCATTACTATATAGAAAAACTTTCTAAGGGGTGTCCTAAAAACTATCTTTTCAGCATCTTCCTTGGCTATCTTGGTTTAATTGTAACCGCTGAACCCATCCATAAAAGAAAACATTTGGTGTCCCGCCGAAGAGTCGACAAGGGTATCTACCTGAGGCAAAGGGAACCCATTCTTTAGGCAGATTCTATTTAGGTCACGGAAATCGACACAAATTCTTATCTGTCCATTCTTTTCTTTACGGGTACAGTGTTTGCCATCCATGTTGAGTATTGTATGGGCCTATTGAACTTGGCTTTTTGTAATTTCTCTACTTCTTTGATTTTTGCTTCAAAATAAGGGTGATACTTTCTAACATGTTGTTTTACTGGCTTAGAGTTAGGAAATGTGTCGAGGTTATGGGTGACAAGGGATGGGTTAAGGTCTGGCATCTCATTATACGTCTAAGTGAAGACATATAACATGAGAGTAGGATCTCGACAGCTGGACCGAATTTTTTTTTTTTTTTTTTTTTTTTTTGCATAATAAAGGCCAACTATTAGTCTTGCCTTAGCCACGAGAGTCATCGTGTTGCTCGTGAACACATGTCTACTCTATTCTGGTGAGTCACTGAGATTGACCTCGCTAAGTACTTCTTGATGTGGGTTAGGCCCATTTTGCACGTGTTCCACGGCCTCTTCAGGCAACTTAACCATCCATTCATCTACAACGTCTTTACACTTACTAGCCTCGGGGCCATTCTTCCAAGGTATGAAGTCTGGCTCCCAATACTGTCATAAATAATAGATTGTCTTGCCACCATTGAGAACTTTAACGATTTTAGGTAAATCTCTAGACGACTTACTACTCCTCTTGTGTCTGCTACTTGTGGGTTCCGCTTTCTTGTCTCGAATGTCCACCTACCTCGGTAACTTTGTCCCAACAACTTTACCAGTTTTGAGGACTTCTTCAATCGACAGTTCAATGAAAAAGATTGCATCAGAGTAATGCATCTCCTCTAATCCGAGCAACTTTTCTAAGGCATTTATAGTCACAATTTTCGTACCGAGCCTCGCTTTTACGCATTGGTGGTAACTTGATCGAACAACCCTATACCGATGCATCCAGGCCCTATCCAATATCTTATGGTAGTTTATCTCTGCCTTAATTACATGGAACTTTGTTGTGGCGCAGATTTCTCCCACTACCAAATCTACCACGACGTACCCTTTAGTAACTTTGTTTTCCCCACAAAAACCTGTCACAATGATGGGCTGACAGACCATCCGAGATTCTAGAATTCCTGTATAATGTTGATTGATACACCTCTATTAAGGAAGGCGCGCACTTATACTCTACATCGTTCACATAAGCTACGGCAAACGGCGATTATGTGGGTATGGATACGCATGATTGGCCTCTGCAAATGTGATCGAACCTGTTGAGGTGCACACTCTTTAGTCTCAGTGCTTTTAGCGAGGTATGCTTTAGAAATATTGATGAGAGCTTTAGTTGCTTCTAACCTGGTGACCCGGCTCAATCCCAGTTAATCGAAGAAGTTATGAAATTTAATAGAGTTCTATAAGGCTTCGGCATGAGTATCCTCTGCGCCCATTGCTGCTGTAGGTCCTGCCTCAGGAAGTTGCACCGTCGCCATCTCGTCTTAATAAGACACCATGTGTACTTGATCGTGTACGAGCCCAAGGTATCCAACCATGCTTATATTCTTTCCATTTTCCTTGTGATTAGGATATAGGTCCTTTCTTACGTTATGATGATCCCCATCTTTAAATTTCTTCTTGTTCGCCGCGACTTTCTTCTTAAAGATATTTTTCAAAGTCCAACTGTCCCTTGTCGAGTGTTTGGTGGCTTGGTGGTAGACATAATAGTCTGACCTCTCCCTCTCCTTTTTGCTTGGCAGGGTATCAACTGGCAGCAGAATGAGTTCTCCATCAGCTACCCATTCCTTGACAAAAGCTTTAACGTTCTCATTACTGCAGGGGTAAGAACTCTTGTCTTCATATCTCTTAATTTTTCGGGATGTAGACATCTCTCCTCATAGGCGACTCCCTTATAGGGAGGTTACCGCTGCAACTCTACTGCTGCGAGAGTACTAATAATCTCCACAAGGCTAGGGTAATGCACCTGTGGCACTGAGATTTTTAGCTGCCTCAATTAGAGCTGAGAAGGTAGGTAGTCCATGGTTTACTAGGAACAATTTATAGTAACGTAGGGCTCCTTTTACACAGATGCTAACTAAGTGGGCCTCGTCCACTGGCTCGTGGTAGTCGATTACCTTGTCCTAGAATCGTTTAACATAATCCAAGATGTCTTCACCATATTTCTGAGTATCTCGGACAAGTGTAAACATGGTAACCTTTTCTTAGATTTGGAAGAACTTGGTATGAAACTTGTTCACCTTCTTTTCCTAACTCTTGATCGAATTAGGCGCTAGGTTCACATGCTAGTTGTATGCCCTTTTAGTGAGTGACTTGGAGAACTCCCGTACGCGTAGGGAATGATTGGTGCCATGGATACCAAGGGTTTTGATAAACCGCCCCAAATTTGGGTACCGTATGTCCGACTGGATATGGCATAACCAAAATCCGATTGGATAGGGCACAACCAAAATCTCGTGCGAGTACGGTGGCCTAACATCTGAGTTTAGTAACAATGGTAATTGCTTCTCGATACATTTTTGCTCAAGCATAGCTTGGACATTAGCTATGGTAACAAAGTGGTTGGGCTGATGAGGGCTAGTATGTCCTTGTACCTGAACCAATGGCAATACCATTGACCTAAGGAATTGTAAGAGGGTTTGGATCTTAGATCGGGGCCTGGTTCTCAAGGTATTGGTTTACCGTTGGGTTAGGAACTGCTATAGGAGGGAGGACTTGTGTTAGAGAAGCTTGCGCTGGTCTGGCCGCCATGCCCAAAAGGGCCTCAATGAGGGTTTGTAAGGAAACCAGAATCTCCCTCTGTGTGTCTTGCAGAGACTGGACTGCTTCAATAATGATGCTATGGTGCTGCTTTGTTGTTGGAAGACCTTTGCTGCTGAGGCTATTAATGAACCTTGTTTTTTGCCATTCTTACTAGTGTCGTATGTAAATCACTGCGAGTATTAACCATAATATCACTTAGAGAGACAAATCTATGTTAATGAGTCAATAATCTAAGTTAGCTAGAGAGTGAGTAACCAGGTGAAGGTAGAGCAAGTGGTTTAGAAAAAAGAAAATGGTGGTGCAATCAAACATTGTAACATTTTATTGTTTTCTAGAAACATTTACGTGGCTCATAACTTGATAAATTTTCAGAACTTGTTTTATATATTATTTTTTTATCAGCAAAAACAAAAAAATCATCATTAAAAATTAGTATAAAAATCAAACATTGAGATAAATATCAATAAAAAATTTTCCAGTCCAAACTACAGAAGAGTAGGAATAGGGAAGTGATTGCTTCTAAGGCACAGCATAGTGTTGTGAGGGCCCATGGGCCTTGTTCTAAGCCCATGCTGTTGATCTGAACCGTTCATATTGTAGGGTTCGTCTAGTAGATCATTTACAAAAAAAATAAGATTAATTGAATATCTGTAAACTCAAGACAAACCACATTAGTTTTCAAAAAAATAAATGGTTAGAATAATTTTGATAATTTATTTTAAAACAGTTAAGACTTAATCATGAGGTTCCATATGTCCGATAATTTGAGTTTTTTTTTGTAAATAATATATTTAACAAATCTTATAATATAAATAATTTAAATTATCAAACAACAATAATACATCTCTCTAAAAGTAGAGTTCTAATAGAGCTCTAGTGAGGCAAAAAATAAAGACCAAAATATTACATCAGATGAATCTCACACACATTAAAATTATTAAAACTCACAAATTAAAATTTCAAAACATTTTTGATTATCAAAATAAACACGACACAAGTTGGCATTGAATCTCACAGCACGTTAATGACTGTGCTAGCACTAAACCAAAGAGCAATCAAGGAAAACAAAATAACCAAACCCAAAAAGTATTAGTTGGTCAAAGTAGGATGACTATTTAGGTACTTTTTTTATTTTTATTTTTATTTATATTTTTTTTATGAAAGAAAAGAAATGTAATACATAATTCTAATTTAAATAACTATTTTATTTCTTATGTACCTAAAAATAACTATTTTATTGTGCATAATCTTCATGTTTGACCCTTCATTAACAAGTTGGAGAAGTTCCCCTAGTTGAACAAACTGTATGGTCCTTCTCGAAAATTATTAGATAATTTTAGAGTGTTATATAATATTATTAATATTTTTTTGATTAATAAAAAATCATAACTGATAGTAAGTGAGTCATTTTCTTTTTTTTTATCAATTAGCTACTTAACAAAAGTGAGCTAATATGCCTTATAAAATATCCGGCTATATGATTGGTTTGGAGTAAATTTGGAACACCATATAAATAATATCACATTATACTTATTGACATTTGATTAATCAAGAAGAGATTTAAAAAGCTAAATAAATATAAATATATAACAATAAAAAAAATATTATTAGTTGTATTCTAAGCAAAAGGTCGACCCTTGTCCCTGCCATGCACTCACTACAAAAAAAGTCACTTTTAGCGACTAAAATATCGCCAATTGTCTATTTTTTGGTTGCCAATGACATTCTGCGATCAAAAATTTTGGTCGCTACATTTGTCGCCAAAACGCTGTCGGGAAAGGTCTTTGAGGGTTTTGCCGACCAAAAAACCTTTGGTCGGCACAAAGTAAGTCATTAGCAACTAAAATTTTGGTCGCCAATAGTCAATTATATATTTTTTTTAAATTATACATTTACCGATCAATGTTTTAGTCACCAATAGTTAAGGAATCACCGACTAGCACGTTTAGTCGCCAAAAGCAACCAATCCCCGACTAGCACCTTTAGTCGCCAAAAGCTTCAAAGATGAAACTAATAATAATAATTCGTTATAAAACAATTTGATCCGCTCTTGCAAAGATTCAAGCTACCAACCTCCCGCACCATAAACCCTATGCACCACACTCTTCCTACTATGCCTTTATAATACCACATGATTGTATATGTAACATATATTATTTATATAGTACATACATCCATATTAATATAAAAGTATATGTATAAACAAATCTATAACCTATTAGCATACACCAAGTATTAAAACTATTTATTAATTTCCCAATTGTTTTGACTCACACAAAACTTTCAATCAATTTTTGTTTTACCTCAACCACGATAACCAATATAATTTTCGCAAAATCCCATACTTATTAAATATTACCATTTCTATCCTACTATATCAAAAATTATAGTATAATCTCAATAATACACTTTTAACCATAACGAATATAACATTTTAACCAAAACAAATTTAATCCACTAAATTAGTAAGTTTATTATCTTCAAAAATTTTCAAATTTATAATACCAAACCTAACTTCACATGCTTCATCCCTCAAACATAATCATATTTCAACTTAAACATTTTTTTTTTTATACCAAGCTACTTATTTTTCCCAAATTCTCTACCAATAACACTTTTCATAACTTTTCTAAAATTAATTAATCACATGATCTTTATATCAAAAATTATGAAATATGCTCAAGAGTAACATTTTCAAGGTAGTGAGTTCAAAAGTCCACATTTCACATTTTTTTTTTATTTTCACAAAAATAAACACAACTTTATCATCAACATATCACCTTTCATAAAATATCATGAATATAACACTTTTAGAGTTTTTAATCCTAAAAAAATTCTATAATCCTAACTTAACAATTTACACAATATTCCTCAACATCATTTTTTTTTTCAAAAATAAATTCCAAAATCAAGATAAAAAAATAATTCAACATTATATTTCTCAAAATAAATCATCTAATCATAATACGATATAAATAAAATCATACAACCTTTAAATTTTATTTTCGAATTTGTTTTTACAAAATTAACAACACAAAATGATTTTTTTCCAAAGTCAATCTCAAAATGCTAACATTCTTAACATTTCAATATAATTTTTCTTCCAAAAATTACCAAACAAAAATCTGACAATTATATATATATATATATGCAATACCTCTTAAAATGACATATTTTCTCAAAATAACTCTAACATAGCTTTAATGTAAAAATATGAAGAAAGTCCTTACCTCAAATATGAAGAAAAGCTAATCCGAAAATGCAAACATTACCCGATCATGGATCCGAGATCACCATTGCGAAGATCACGACAAGCTTTCCGACTTTCATATACAACACTTTGACAAAATCTCACTCTAAAGACTCCCCTTTCAAGCTCAAAGGTTGAGCCAACAATAGAGAAATAAAGGAGAGAGAGAGAGAGAGAGAGATGCATTGTCTTCACTCAAACTCCATAGAGTTCTCTGTTATCTCTCCCTCCAGAGAGAGGGAGAGCTAGTGCCTTTTTGTTTTTATTAACTGTGTGTCTTCCCTTTTTGTATCAAGAAGCATCTCCCTCATATTAGAAAAATAGTTGACAGCCCCATAGTCCACTAGTGCCTTCATTATTATCCACCAAAGAGATATATATCTTTTTTAAATAAAAAAAAACTCTTTCCTCCACTCTTTCTTAACTTTTCTCTCACAAAATAATATCGCCCATATACATGAACCCCACTCCCACCTAATTGAACATACAGATTCTTTTTGTTTTAGACCCCCCATCATCATACACACCATTCGCTAAAAAACCAAAAGCCTCTGTCTCTTTTTTTGTTTTTTTCCTCCACCAATTTGATTTTCAAAATTGCCTCCAACGTCTCTCTCTAGACCCTTTTCCACCAATATTCTCCACCACCATCCACACACACAAAAAAAAAAAAAAAAAAAAAAAAAAAAAAAAAAAATCATCATATATTCTTTCCACCCAAACTTCTTTAACTTCTCCCAAAAAATACCCTGACCATACCATCCTCTTTTTTGGGTTTTGATAAAAACACCTAAAAATATGTACACATAGAAAATTATGAAATACTACAAATCAATAATTTGGCCAAAATGGGTGAGGTTTGGGATTAAAGCTTCAATCTAATTTTTCTGCTGAGAAATTCATAAAATAGCTTATTCCGAGTTTCAACATGGGGTGTTCAAACAAGTCTTAGGGCCGGTCAAAACAAGGTGTCTACAACAATCAAATCTGAAAATTTGCTTAATTAAATTATGCATTGTCTATTTAAAAAAAAAAAAAAATTTCTAGGTCATCACAACCTACCCTTCTTAAAGAAATTTCATCCTCAAACTTTAAACAAGTAATGTAATGCATTCTACTGTCACCCACAAACTCACTAAAGTATTTACCAATGTATCAACAAAAATTCTTTGACTACTACATGAGCCTCAACAAGTCACACCGGTAACGAACCAAACCAATACTATCGCACAACAATTGATTATAAAAACCCTTACTGGTATAAATCATTAAGAGATTTTTCTATCTACATCGATAACCCGAAGCAACAAAATATGATCTAATCCCTCAAGTATAACAAAATTTTGACAAAACGACTCTTCAAAATACGAAGACACCATACCTTATTGGTGATAAGCCAACTTCAACTAACTATTTCCATTGCCTAATGCCCAATGCACCCCAAGGCCAAAACAACTATTACTGTACCGAAACCTTAACAAAACGAAACAATACATCTTCAAAAGCACTAACCACCAACTCAAAACGTGACCGCCAACCATCACAAGACTAACGACACTTAACCAACACTAGGGTGATGCCACACCCCATAACCCAAACAAAATAAAATTAATTCGGACAATGAGCTAGGATTTCCATTAACAAAGACTACAAATCAACATTAACGGTTCTACTGCGATGTGTAGTTTACAAAATGGTTTCAACAATATATCTTAAGTTTAAGCAAGACTTAACACAATTAGGTAAACACCCAAACTGTACATGGCCCTCAAGCTAAAAGCTAATTCAACTCAACTTCTAAAACATTTACTCCAAGTTACAACACAATTTCTGGTGACTCACAAGGTCCACCCTGAATGCAAACTTGATTTGACTAACACAACTCACGGAATACTTAAAACAATAGTGTCATTCCCCTAGCCAACCAACAAGAGATCCTACTTCTCTTCTGGGACTTATCACACATTAAGCAAAAGAAAGCGCCCTCCAAGGTTTTGCAAGCAAACTCATAATTTATTCTAACTCACCCAATTGCAAGGAAAAGAGTGTCTAATTCTCGAAGCTACCCAAATTACATACGACCAAAACAATCTAAAATCTAGATTACACCGCCGAACTATCATACTCGTAAAGTCATTCTAAGACTCTATTTGGAAATCACTAGACTAACCAACTAGACACAAGATGTCCCCAAAGGAAAATACAACCATGGCTCAAAACACAACTCATTCCCTTTAAGAAAATTCTCTTACCAACAAGTGCTGGACACTCCCCCCTGACACCCAGGGACAAAACAAATAAATAAATAAGGATAACAACAATTATGAATATTGTCCGTTTCAAATCTCATCTTTAAACCATACATAGTTTGCACTTTATAGATTTTACAACCAAATCTCAAAACAATCAATCTCTCTTGGGAAATACACCCCTTACCTCCATTCACAATCTTTACCATGTCGAGACGACGCCTCTTCCCAAATACATACAAGGATATGCAAACCAAGGTTCAAGACTAACTCCACACATAATCAATTGAATAGAACAGTTTTCATAATCATGCAAGGCCACATATATTCCATTCATAACATTTAGTATCAACACCTCCCACTAAGGTATATTCTCATGTTTCAACACGAAACTCAACATATGCATGTCAAATACCATAGAGTCACATAAGCACATAACATATATCGGGCTATTCCTATGAAGGTTGTTAGTCATTCTAGAAATCCTTTTAGACTTCTTATTAGAAATCACATTGACCAAGCATATTTCCAATGAGATTTCGAAGAAAATTTTTGGACCCAACACAACATCCTCGAGACTCAACCTCATGCCCACATAAACATATAACATCTTAGTACATAAGCATGTTATCACATAGAATGCAAACGTCACTCACAATCCCGAGGTAAACCTAACTGTGATCAGAACCACTTCCAATGAGCCAAGGTATTTAAATCCGGTTCGCTCTGATACCATGTTGTCAAGCCCTGTATTTTATTACTCGGATAACATTACTACTATTCATTAATCGAGTCCATATACAAATAACATTTCATCATTGGATGAAATGATGAATAATTAAATACACTTATTTACTCTCGTTATACAACAATAACATTTACATAGAAATAAAAGAAATGTCCTTAGGCTTATAATAAAAGAGAGGACACTACTCTTTATAAAAAAAAAAAAAAATAGCACTCAGCCAAACAACAAATGAAGTAGTATAATCCATCACTATATTACACTTATGAAATGGTAAAACCCATTGTTTGATCTTCAAATCCAAAAAGCATTCCCTGTACACATGTACAGGCAGGGGGTGAGCAACCACTAGCTCACCAAACAATCCCATATTAAAACATTAGAACATAATGCGGGTACCAAAATACTCATACATATATGTGAAATCATATCATGTCAAAATCATATGATTTTATTACATAATCTCTTAAATCCAATTTATTTAATTAACCATACCAAGTTAACTTAAATAGATAAACATGTTTCGATAGCAATATGATATCCTTTTCAATTCATTCAATTAAACAATTCATCAAATCCATTTTATACAGTCTTATGAGATGAATGTATGTGTCATGTCATGCTCAAAATATTTTTCTCATTTTTTGAAAATCTTATGCACAGTACCAATTTGAAAACACATTAATCCAACACTTTCAATAATTTCCAATATTGTAAATACGACTCAAGTAATCCCTAGGCTAGTGTCTACAAGTAGACTATACAAGTACTACCAATGTGTCATTTTTACCAGTATTAACTGGAAGGCTCGACACCTATCATCTACACCAACTTTTAATCCCTAGGTTGGTGTTCGCAAGTGGACTATACAAGTACTACCAATTTGTCATTTTTATCAGTATTAACTAGAAGGCTCGACGCCTATCCGCGCGATTTTTGGTCTTTCACCATGGACACTCAGGCCAACTTAACCAATATCAAACTACAGCCCCTAGTAGGACTTACCAACGTATTTACCCAAAACAATTCAAAATGATCTTGTTTCACCAAAACAATTCTTTTTTCAAAATAATAGTTTCAATTGAATTTGAAATCCATGATAACAATGAAATGGAATGGCAATGCAATATGTAACAATGCATTAGAATAGTTCCAATTTCAATTCCACCACACAATGCTCCATTGTGATCAAATTCCATATCTCTATTAATGTAATACCATGATACAATCCCAAGAGATAATATAATAATGTTAACGTTCATGTATTTACCACATGTAAATCAACAAGCTTCAAACTTAGTCATTTCAAGACAAATCTATAACCTATTAGTATACACAAAATATTAAAACTATTTATTAATTTCCCAATTGTTTTGACTCACACAAAACCTTCAATCAATTTTTGTCTCACCTCAACCAAGATAACCAATATGATTTCAACCAAATCCCATACTTATTAAATATTACCATTTCCATCTTACTATATCAAGAATTATAGTATAATTTCAATAATACACTTTTAACCATAACGAATATAACATTTTAACCAAAACTAATTTAATCCACTAAATTAGTAAGTTTATTATATTAAAAAAATTTTAAATTTATAATACCAAACCTAACTTCACATGCCTCATCCCACAATCATAACCATATTTCAACATAACCATTTTTTTTGTACCAAGCTATTTAAAGAGGTAATATTTTTCCCAAATTCTCTACCAATAGCACTTTTCACAACTTTTCTAAAATTAAGTAATCACATGATCTTTATATAAAAAATTATGACATATGCTCAAGAGTAACATTTTCAAGGTAGTGAGTTCAAAAGTCCACATTTCACAATTTTTTTTTTCGCAAAAATAAACACAACTTTATCATCAACATATCACCTTTCATAAAATATCATGAATATAACACTTTTGGAGTTTTTAATCCTAAAACAACTCTATAATCTCAACTTCACAATTTACACAATATTCCTCAACATCAATTTATTATTTTTTTCAAAAATAAATTCGAAAATCAAGATAAAAAAAATTAATTCAACATTATATTTCTCAAAATAAATCATCTAATCATAATATGATATAAATACAAACATACAACCTTTAAATTTTATTTTCGGATTTTTTTTTACAAAATTAACAACACAAAATGATTTTTTTTTCCAAAATCAATCTTAAAATGCTAACATTCTTAACATGTCAACATAATTTTTCTTCCAAAAATTACCAAACAAAAATCTGACAATTATATATATATATGCAATACCTCTTAAAATAACATATTTTCTCAAAATAACCCTAACATAGCTTTAATGTAAAAATATGAAGAAAGTCCCTACCTCAAATATGAAGAAAAGCTAATTCGAAAATGCAAACATCACCCGATCATTGATCCGAGATCACCATTGCGAAGATCACGCCAAGCTATCTGACTTTCATGTACAACACTCTGGCAAAATCTCACTCTAAAGACTCCCATTTCAAGCTCAAAGGTTGAGCCAACAATGGAGAAATAAAGAATGAGAGAGATATATAGATGCATCATCTTCACTCAAACTCCACAGAGTTCTCTGTTATCTCTCCCTCCAGAGAGACAGAGAGCTAGTGCCCTTTTGTTTTTATTAACTGTGTGTCTCTCCTTTTGTATCAAGAAGCATCTCCCTCATATTAGAAAAATAGTTGACAGCCTCATAGTCCACTAGTGCCTTCATTATTATCCACCAAAGAGATATATATCTTTTTTTTTTTTTTTAAAAAAAAAAAAACTATTTTCCTCCACTCTTTCTTAACTTTTCTCTCATAAAATAATATCACTCATATACATGAACCCCACTCCTACCGAATTGAACATATAGATTCTTTTTGTTTTAGACCCCCCATTATCATACAAACCACTCACTAAAAAAAAACAAAAAACCTGTCTCTTTTTTTTTTTTCTCCACCAATTTGATTGTCAAAATTGCCTCCAACGACTCTCTCTAGACCCTTTTCCACCAATATTCTCCACCACCATCCACAAAAAAAAAAAAAAAAAAAACATCATCATATATTCTCTCCACCCAAAACTTCTTTAACTTCTCCCAAAAAATACCTTAACTGTACCATCCTCTTTTTTTGGTTTTGATAAAAAACACCTAAAAATATGTACACATAGAAAATTATAAAATACTACAAATTAATAATTTGGCCAAAATGGGTGAGGTTTGGGATTAAAGTTTCAATCTGATTTTTCTGCTGAGGAATTCATAAAATAGCATATTCCAAGTTTCAACATGGGGTGTTCAAGCAAGTCTTAGGACCAGTCAAAACCGGGGTGTCTACAGTGGTTAAATCTGAAAATTTGCTCAATTAAATTATGCAGTGTCTATTTTTTTAAAAAAAATTATGGTCATCACAGAATGGGTAAGGAACGCACCATAAGCTTGGGAAGAAGATAAGAAAATTGAGCCACGGGAAGGGGTTTGGTGAACAGGTTAGCCATATGATTAGAGGAAGACACATGTTTAAGCACTACTTTGTGAGAAAGAACTTGCTCCGGTATGAAATGATAATCTACCTCGATGTGCTTAGTGCGGGCATGGAAAACAGGATTAGAGGTAAGAGAAATAGTGGAGAGGTTGTTACACCATAAAACAGAAGTGGTAGAAGGAAGAGAAAGTTCTTGAAGAAGCATGCAAAACCATTGAAGTTCAGCGGAAGCTTGAGCAAGAGCCTTTGTACTTTACTTCGGTGGAGGATCGAGAAACATTTGATTGTTTCTTTGCAGACCACGAAATCAAGTTAGGGTGGAGAAAGACACAATAGCCAATGGTAGATTTACGATCAAGAACATCGCCGACCCAATCTGAATTAGAAAAAGCATGCAAATCCAAAGAGCCCGGAGTGAAGAGTAAACCATGATAGAGTATACCCTGAATATAGCGAAGTAACCGCTTGATAGAATTGAAATGAGCAACAGTAGGAGCATGCATGAACTGGTAGGCATGGTTGATAGCAAAAGAGATGTCAAGTCTGGTGATGGTGAGATACTGTAAGGCCCCAACAATACTTCGATACAAAGATGGTTGAGAAAAGGGCAACAAAGTGTCTGAAGGGGGATTGGATTTAGAGGCCATAGGAGAAGAACATGGTTTACAATTAATCATACTAGCCTTGATGAAAATGTCAGTGGCATATTTGTGCTGAGAGAGAAACAAATCAAAGGCAATGTGAGCCACGGATATACCAAGAAAATAGGAAATATCACCCAATTCTTTCATGGAGAAGGCTTTGTGCATATGATGAATAAGAGAAGTGATATGGGCAGCACTATTCCCAGTAATTAAAATATCATCTACATAGATCAAAAGAAAAGTAACAGTGTATGAACAAGAAAGAGTCATAATGACTATTAGTGAAGCTAGATGAGAGAAGATAAGAGGAAAAGGTTGAATACTAACCACGAGGAGCTTGCTTAAGCCCATAGAGAGCCTTTTTCAGTTTGCACACATGATGAGGAGAAGAAGAACTTCAAAACCTAGAGGTTGCACCATATAAACTTCTTCCTGAAGAAGACCACGAAGAAAAGCATTTGAAATATCCAACTATTTAATGGACCAATTAAAATGAAGGGCAATGCTAAGGAGAACCCGGACTGTAGGTTGCTTGGCGACAAGGCTAAAAGTTTCGTGATAATCAATGCCTTCCTGTTGGAGATAGCCCTTAGCTACAAGACGAGCTTTGTGGCAAGTAATGAAGCGATTAGAATTTTTGTTCAAGCGAAAAGCCCACTTACAGCCAATAGCTTGCTTGTGAGGAGGAAGAGGAAGAAGAGACCAAGTACCTTAGTCTTGTAAGGCTTGAAATTCCTTTTGTATGGCTTTAGACCATTCAGGAGTGAGAGCAGCTTCAGAGAAACAAGTGGGTTCAATAATAGGAGAAATAGTAGAGAGAAGAGCAAAAGAAGAAGACTTGGACTTGGTAGTCATGGGATAAATATTTAGACAAGGTTGAGAAGGGGCAACAAGAATAGGATACACAAAATGTAGATCAATACTGAGAGAGGAAATAGGAATAGAGGTAGGGACAGCAGAAAACGTAGACAATGCAGGGGCATGCAGACTTGGTAAGACAGTGACAGCAGCAGCAGGCTGGCTAGGAGAACAGCAGCAGTCTAGCCACAAGTAAATGAAGCTGCTGCAGGCAAAGCAGAAATAGCAGGAGCAGAAGGCTAGTCACAAGCAAACTGAACCACTACAAGCAAAACAGAAATAGCAGGAGCAGAAGGCTGAATTAATACAGCAGATGGCTGAACAAAAGCTAGAGCAGGCTGAAAAGAAGACCAGAAAAAGGTGTGTAGTTGAGGAAGAGTAGGTGAAGAGTTATGTGTAGGGGTAGAAATAGATGGAGTAAGAAAAGAATAGAGTGATTCATCAAAAGTGACATGTTGAAAGAAACAAACTTTGCCAGAAATTGGATCCAGGCAACGATATCCCTTGATAAAAGGGTGATAACCAATGAAGACACAAGGAATGGACTTGGGGGCTAGCATATGAGAAGCATAGGGTTGAAGCTAGGAAAAGCACCTACAACCAAAGCTTTTAAGAAAAGCAAAATCAGGGGAACGATGAAACATGACCTCATAAGGAGTTTGATTTTGAAGTTTAGAACTAGGCAACCTAGTAATGAGAAAAACAAAAGTAGCAAGAACATCAAACCGATAAGTAAGGGGAAGACCTGATTGCTGTAGGAAAGCGATGGTAGTAGTGACAAGATGCATGTGTTTCCTCTCGGCAACTCCATTTTGGGGAGGAGTGTGTGGACAACACATTTGATGAATGATGCCATGTGTTTTAAGAAAAGTCTCAAATTGTGAAATAGTGTACTCTCCATCACCATCAATGCGAAAAATTTTAAGAGTAGTCTCAAATTGATTTTCAATAAACACTTTAAGTTCCATAAATTTGGAAAACACTTCACTTTTATAGCAAAGAAGATAAACCCAAGTAAATTTGCTAAATTCATAAATGAACAAAACATAGTATTTAAACCCATAAATAGATGGAGAGAAAGGGCCCCCAACATCACTATGAACAAGAGAAAGGGGCTTATTTATAGTGGAATTAGACAAAGAAAAAGAAAGTCTGTGACTCTTGGCCACACCACAATAAGGACACAAATTCTTAATAGAAGATGAAGTAGTAGGCAACTGAAACTTATTAACAAGATATTGCAGCTTTTGTGGAGATGGATGACCAAGTCTGGTATGCCATGTAGTAGTAGACAAACAAGCAGGAGAAGAATGTTGTGGTGATGAAATGTGTGAAGAAGATGAAGGCCACTGTAGACACCCATTTTTTACCGCTCTTAAGACTTGGGCGCCACTAATCGTTTACTTGGAGATGAAAGGTGTGCAGTGCAAAGAGTCGATTTCTTCGGCAAGGGGAGCTTCAAATCCCAACTTCACACCCCTTTTTGGACCAAAGCCTTTTGAATAAAATGTTTTTTTAGACCTTAAAATGCTCTCTTTCAAAATAGTTTTTGAAAAGAGTTCCTAGAATGTTTTGACGCTCACATTGTGTTAAATGTTGTGCTTTTCGGAAAACCGAGCGAGGACAAAGTGGAAATGAATGAAGGAGAGATGAACTTTTTTTGAAAAATCTTTCAAAACACCTTATTTAGGGGTTTGAGGTTGAAGAAAATGTGAGAGGAGAGAAGAAGCCAAGTTTGGGAGAAGTTTGGCATGAATCCGGGTAGGATCGAAACTAAGTAGTCTCCACTCAAACAGGCATAACTTTTTGAACAGTTGGAATTTTTGATGTGAGGCTGCTACCATTGGAAACAAGACTTCCAGGGCTTCAATTTAGGCTCACGAATGACCTACAAATGAGTCCAGATGAAGGAGTTATGTCCGATTGAAGTCGAGCCCAAAAAACAGATTTTTCTGGCCAACCAGAGGTGAAGAATGCTGACCATAAATAGGATTTTCTGGCCATGTTCCGGCCATAAATGGCCTGTTCCGGCCATAAATGGCCTATGCTGGCCCCCTACCATCCAAGAGTGTCCCATGCCTGCCAACAATGATCAAGTGCCGGCCATCAATGATCCAGTGCCGGCCATTGATGCAGAAAAGTAGATTTTTGCAGATATTTGTTCTCCAGCTATTACAGCTGTCCCTTTTTGAGATATTTCCACCAAAAGCTTGTATTTTTCTATATATAGAGAGGCTTATCTATGGTTTGAAGGGTTAGAACAACTTAGGAAGAAGTTTGGGAGCCTCTCTCGATATTTGTTCTCCAGCTGTTACAACTATCCCTTTTTGAGATATTTCCACCAAAAGCTTGTATTTTGCTATATATAGAGAGGCTTCTCTATGGTTTGAAGGGTTAGAACAACTTAGGAAGAAGTTTGGGAACCTCTCTCTCTAAATCATCTCTCTAGATTTCTCTTTCTCTAAAGCTTTTGTGCTTGGAAGCTTGCATACATCCATCTTCAACCTATCAACCCTTAACAAGAGTGGTTCATCTTTGGGCTGAGGTTGCTTGAAGCTCTCTTGGAGCCTCCTTAGAGCTCCTTAAGGTGGTTTTGCTTGGTTTTGTGCCTCAAAATGTGCTTGGCTTCAAAAGGTATAACTATCACCCTTTAAGCTTGTTTTCATACTTGTTTTTGCCATCTTTTTGTTCTGTTTTTGGGGTGGTTTTCAACTGAAAAAAACCTTTGTTTTTTAGTCCTAAAAATGGTAGTTTGAGCCAATTTTGTGTTAAGGGGTTGTCTCTCCATTTTGTTCCTTAGCTTGTATAGCTTTTTGTGCTATCTTTCAAAGCCTTTTGAAGCAACTTTTTTTGGCCTTTTAACCACTGAATTCCAGGGGAATTTCAGTGGTAAAAACTTGGCCTTGAGGTCCAAAATAGGAGGGGTGGCCTCCCTTCCTTGTTTCTCTATTCCACGCCTTGTTAGCATTACAAAGTAGCATGTTTTTGTGGTTTGTGTCAGCTGATTTCAAGCATGTTTTAGGCTCTAATTTAACATGTTTTAACTCTGTTCTTGGCTGGTTGAGTCACTCCTTGCTTGCTTCTTATACTTGTGGTGTAATCACGCTTACTAGCATACTTGATGTTTTAACCTATTATTCTAGCATGTGTTAGCTCCACTCCAACATATTTTTGGCCTTGTTTTAGCAAGCTTTGGCTCTGTTTTGGATGGTCTTAATCATATGTGCTTTGGTTTGTATATCTATAGTGTAAATAGCCTTTACTAGCTATATGTTTTAAGGCCCCAAGCATGCTTTGCTTGAGGTATTTGCATGCCATAGCATCATTTTACATGTGATTTCAGAGCATATATCATTGTCACACTCTCACATATTCCACTCTTTCATTGCTTTTGAGAGGTGTGATTTGTGCCTTGTTTGTGAGCCAACATGTGTGCATGTTTCTCTTGCCATCTATGCTTCCATTTCAGCATGTTTGAGCCACTGATTTGGCATGATTAAGCTCTATTTTGAGTAAGTTTGATCACATGAGCTTTGCTTTGTATGCTTGTAGTGCAATTGTGCTAAATTGCCTAACATGTGTTATTGTTTTGGCATTTTAATATAGCTATTCTTAGCTTATTTCAAGCATGTTTTAGAACTCCATTTAGGGTGTTTTAGGACTGTTTTGGATTGTTTGTCCCTTTTGAGCATTGTGTTGCATGCCTCTAGTGTTGTGTCCTTCACTAGCCTCAATGTTTTTGGCACTTAACATGTTGTACATGAGTTATTTGCATGTTATAGTCTTATTTCTCATGCCATATCGGCACGAAAATTCTGCAATCTTCCTCCATGCTTCAGTCTTTCATTTGCTTTGAAAGTAGTCTTAAGCCCCTTGTTAGCTTGAGCATGGAATTGAGGCTCTCATGCCTAATGGTTTTAGCCTTCTCTTAAGGGTTTCTACTAACCAAAAACTTGAGGCTTCTTTCATGCTTAAGGTGCTTGTGGCTGAGACCATCTTTCCCATTAAAGGACTTTCACATTGGACTTAACCGGTTAAAGAATGGCTTAGTAAATGCTAAAATGTGTAAACAAAATTGAACAAGTAAAACTTGACTAAGATTAACATGTTTTGTGTGCATTGCACTGTGTTCAGTCAGACGTTATATTGAATACAAGGTAGATTGGTCCATTTCATACTTAAAGTGATGAAAATAAGCCAATCTCCTTTGTCTTCGTTGCCTTTGATTACTCATGATAAGGTAGTGGTCTAAGAGTCTTTGTTTCATGCATTTATTGAAAGTGTACAAGTTGGATTCTTCGCCATCATGCAGAAAAAATGCTTGAGTGATGGTTTTAGATCCAATAGTTCCCCTCCTTTGATGTTTTGAGATGATAAGGAGAGGGTGCAATACAAACATATCCTTAGGAGACCCTCCAATTTTCTCTGTTTGAGCTCTGTTGCAAAATGGTGTTATAGCACACTAGTGGCTGGCAGTGCCCCATCAGTGGCCGAGAAGGCTTCACCCTTGGCCGGTAGGGCCCACCCTTGGCCGGCAGGCCACTGGTGAATTCCCCAGTATTGGTTTGGTAAGGTTCAGCAGAGAGCTCTTGGAGTGACCTTGCAAACAGAGCCTCTCAAGAACAAATCGGAGAGCTTTTCAGGATAGAAACCGAGGCATGCATGTTCAACTTCTTCAAGCAGAGCTGAGGCAGTGTTGTTTAATGCTTTTCTTGTTAGATAGCATGAATTTGTAGTTTAATTAATTAGTGTGCTAATTAGTTAAATGTTGTAATAATTAGCAAGTAGTTTACTAGTTATTCGTTTTGTTGTGTGATAATTAGTCTAATTAGTTTAATTAGATTAGTTATGATTAGCTTAGCTTAGCTTAGCTTAGTGTAGCTTAGCTAATTATTTATTCGGACCCTTCTTCGAGAGGTCACAATATTGTAATAAGGGTGCGTGTGTGTGTGTGTATATCTTCCAACCCCACTTCTTTCTCCCTTTTACTTACCGCTTTCGATGGTTAGTTTAGGGCACGTTTTGATTAGCATACCTTCTGTATTGCATGTTTGCGCGCATCATTCAAACTGCATCGTATTTCAATACTTAGTTGAATACGTGTATCGAATTGTTACATTCATATGCCATCTTAGATAGCCGAGCCTATTTAATTGCATATTGTATGTATTGCATTAGGCATTCTGTATAGTTAGGATCATGCATATTTCTAACCAGTTTTTGTTTTGGCTTGGAGTACACTATAAGTGTTACGCTTTAGCATACTTGCATGCGTGTGAGTGTTGCCATGTTTCGCATGCTTGCCATGAGACTATTTGCTTAAGTGATTAACTGCATGAATGCTTGTGGGTGAAGGCTTGATTGCCTGAATTGGGACAATTCGATAAATGCGAGTTTTAAGCTCACTTTGTGAAGTAGCAAATCATCATGTTTTAAAGCCCACTTGAGGGTGGCAAATCCGCGCTTTAGCCTACTTGCGAGTAGCACTTTCAAACCATTTTTGAAAATAAACATGAGTTGTTTTGTTGCAATTCTCGTGATTGAGTCTATACTTGTATGCTGTGCGCATTACATAGTAAAGTTAGCTAATAACTGAAATAAGAACACATGTGTTTATAAAATAACATATCATGGTAGTAGAGGCCGATCTTTGATCGGACGAGTGGGGGTGCTCATTTCAGGACCTTACCCTTTCGTACCAAAGTTCCCGAGCCCAGGCAACTTTGGTGATGACGGACACGTGGCCTTTGGCACAAGTCAGGGTTTCCTAAATTTCCTAAAAATAAAATATTTAGGTGGCGACTCTGTAATCTGGCAAAGCGTGCCACAAGGCTGACCGGTTACGGGCTCTGCCATGATGGAAACACAAACCTCGGATCGGGATCACCGCCGATGCACCCTTTTTGACCAATCGACCTAGTTACATATCGGAAGCCTTAGAGACTGTTCCAAACTAGGACAGTTACTCACCCGAATGTAGGATTGTTTGAAACCACATGCGTGCGTTACGAACCCCTAGTTCCTGACAAAACTAGGACAGGGAAACCTTATCCCACCATAGGGGTGTTTTGGCTTTCACTTGCTTGATATGTGCTGTTAGGGTGTGTCTCTATAGGAATGTATGTATTAGTTGCAAGTTTGGGTATCAGTCTGAGGACATTAGTGTTTGAAGGTATCAGTATTGTCGCAGAAAATTTTGGGGCAGAATTCAGTAGAAAGCACAGTCATTCAGCTATGCTCATATTCGTTCTAGTGAAATTGGGCTGAGATGCTGTCTGTTTTCTCTTTTGCAAGGTAGTTTTGGAACTATAGTTTCAAAAGGCTCCGATATCCCCCGGGTACATTGAACTTATGTTGATGTACTTTGTCAGGTCGGAGATTCAATTAAAGGGTAACTAGTGTTTCCTTCGCTAGAGACAAGGCAAGAAGGGCCAAACAGGGCTCATTCGTTCAACTGATCCGACAGCCACCAGTCACATCACCTTTGTTAAAACTTAGCAAATTGTGATGGCACAGAGTTCGGAAGAAGTTATGGCATGATGGCGGCATTAAACTAGGGTATCGCCAGGCAAGATGGGACCAATGCCGAAGTGCAACGCCCATTTGGGGCACCTACCACACATCCAGCCTTGAGACTCCAGCCGAACTTTGACCCACTTCCGCAGCTGAAGATTTGCAGGGTCTGGATCCCCGAGACGGGTTGGCTCAAGCTCTAGTTTTCAGACCCTTAGTGTAACCTAATGAGAGGCTTTATCCCCTTGATACTAATGAGCTCGACCCGACCTCATTAAAAATTGCTAACCTTGAGAAGCAATTCAAAAAGGCACATGGCCTTAACTCCATTCCCGACATTGAGGATGGGTACACCGAGGCTGCTGTAAAGCTTCCAAATAGATTTAAAATGCCACATATTGACCGTTTCGACGGGTCTGGAGATCCTATGGTGCATATCCGACTTTTCTTGGACATCCTGAAACCGATAGATCTGACTAATCTGCAGAAACTCTCTCTGTATGGAAGAACCTTGTAGGGTATAGCAGCCACTTGGTACGCCAAGTTGGAGGATGCAGTGAAGCAAAATTAGGAAGAGTTGGCTGAGGCCTTTGTCAATCAGTACACTTATAATACCCAACTTGAAATAACCACTCAAGACCTTGAAGCAACCCATCAGAATCCTACAGAGTCTTTTGTAGAATTTGTTGTAAGGTGGAGAGCAAAGGCAGCATAGATGATGAATCACCCTTCTGAGAGGGACCAAGTGTGGATAGTGGTGTAGAATCTTGAGCATGATATGTTGCAAAAGTTAATAGTCACGCCACAGTTCACTTTCAAAAGTTTGCATGACTTGGGGGTTCAGATTGAGAATGCGTTCAACACAAGGATTATTTCCAGAACAAGTGAACCAACAAGAAGGATGATTTCCAGGAGTACCCATGCTAGTAGTAGCACTATTCCTAAACCCATTGAAATTAATACAGTCGCCATAGCCAGCCCTTTTGCCAATCCAAACCCACAAACAGCCGACCCAACCCAAGCTCAGGGAAGAACTTTCACTCCTTTCTATATGAGCCTAACCAGCGCACTAAAATCTTGATGAAAAGAGGGTATCTCAAACCCCTCGATCCTCAACCTCTGCCTGACCTACTTCCTGCCAAACATAACCACACTAAGTATTGTGTGTACCATCAACAGCGTGGTCATGGTACCAATCGTTGCTGCCACCGTCATCATGAGGTCCAGAATCTCATTGACAACCAGACGATAGCTCCACCTCAAGACCCCAATGACCAAGTACCTCGTCCACACCTTAACCTTATCCATACACTACCACTTACCTTTGACCCCAGCATATACATCACCCTGGCCCATCTACCCAAGCCTGAGGTGTTTATTCTAGAAAGTATGGACTTATGCATGATGGATGCACCTGAATCCCCATCATCTCAAACCCGTGAACCCACTACTTCTGAGCTGATGAAAATGATTGAAGATCTTCATAGAACTGTGGCAGATCTAGCCTTTGGGATATTGGCTCCGTCATCGACCACATCACATTCTAGAAATCTCACGCCAAATAGCTCCCTAATCTTGGTGCGAGCTATAATTGAAAAGGGCCAACCTAAATCCATCTTAGATCTGGGTGGTGATATATCGACAACAACCGGGCTCCGCTCTGATATAGCGACCCAATCCCTTGGCCAAGCTGAAGCAAGTGGTAGGGACGAAGCCGGGACAGGTATTGATCCTTATGCACAACTTTGGTGGGCTATCAAGGCATTGAAGGACAAAGGGCTGAACAAATAGCAAGTGCTGGTAGTTGTTACAAAGACTGTGGATGGCATTTTTGCCACCCAGGATGAGAGCATTCTGAATCAAGGGGCAAGTCGGGAAAAAGGATGTCTTACCAGAAACACCCCTCTCAACTTCAGCCCTACATCTGTCGGAGATCAGCAAAGCCAGTCAACACCAGCCGACCCTTTCGCCAGTACATCCAACACAACCTCACAAACCTCAAAGTACCCACCCTGAGGCCAGAGGTTCTTCGCCCCGCTTTATATGTCCTTATCCAAAGCCATGGGTGTGTTGATCAAAAAAGGCCATCTCAAACCCCTTGAGCCTCAGCCTCTCCTGAATAACCTCCCTCTCTCACATGATCCGGCCAAGTACTATGCCTTCCACCAACAAGCTGGCCATGACACTAACATGTGTTTTCGTCTTTGCCACGAAATACAAGATATGATTGACAACAAGGTCATCGTCACACCAGGTTCTGCAAAGTCTATCGGCATTGGATCGATGAACTTAGGGGATAAAATGATTATGTGATCGGGGGATGGACCACCTGTGGATGACGCCTAGTTTACTCTAGATATGGGGATGGCATGCACTGTTTTGAGCAATGTACAAATGTTGGTTATTTTACTTTCTGACTTGGGTATTGGGTCAGTCTTGTTGTGTTGTATTGAGTCAATCTTCTTGTACTGAATCGGTCGAGTCTGTCTTGTTGTATCGAGTCAGTAATGTTGTGTTAGAGTCAGGTGATCTTGAGGGTGTTACCTCGGGCATCACTTTCTTGTTTTGTGTTTGTCTTTTACACTCTTTCTTTTGTGTCTATTTCTGCCATTGAGCCAGTTGCGCCAGAAGATCTGAATCAAATAGCAGTGATTTTCACCCTTTTGCGTCAGTTTCTGCCATGGAGCCAGTTGTGCTAGCAAATTTGAATGAAATGGTAGAGCTTTTCACCTACTTTTCTGTGTCTTGAAATCATTGCATTGACCTAAGTTTTTTAAAACTTTTTTAACGCTGTGATGAAAACAAAGAGGGAGAAATTCCTCTGGATTTGCAAAATTTGATCAATTAAGAGGAAGAGATGTGTGCTAAGCCCTTAATGAATAAAATCATGTTTGTTAATGTGAGTACTAAGAAGGATCCGGGCTTGATCCAGATTGATTCTACATTGTCTTCAACGTGAGCGACTAGTCGCTTTCTTAAAAGATTTCAAAAAATATTTTGCGTGGTCCTGCGAAGACCTGTGTGGAATCGCTCTTGAGATTGTGCAGCATAGGATTATTCTCAGCCTCGAGATTCGTCCCCTTTTGTTTTCAAACTTTGAACCTTGACTCAGGATGTTCAAACAAACAATCACAACATGAGGCTTGTATGGCCAAATCAGAAGTAACCCTTACACTAAGGGTAATAAGGTCACATGATATCAAAGGAGGCCCGCCAGGCCAGATTTGAAGAAACTCTCGAACTAGGGGCAAGAAAGTTAGATCAAGAAGGTTAGACATCCTCAAAGGAAGCTTGCAAAGCTAGATCAGAAAGAGCCCTTGAACTAGGGGCAAAAATGTCAGATATGCTCGAAAAGTCAAAGATGAGTCTTTTCCACAAACCAATGAAGATTGGCCAGAAAGCCAGATTCCAGCAGCTAGAAGAAGAAAATTTATTATTGAAGGATAATCGAGTTCCTATCCACAACACTAAGGGCAACTTCAACCCCCATTGGATGGACTCCTGCATCATCAGCAAATAGCAGCCATTCTTCTGGATTTAGATGGCTTCAAGAACTTAAAACCCTTCAACATGGACCAAGTTAAACTTTTCTATCCTTGAGAGGTTCGCTGGGCCGAAAACCCAGAAGGGCGACCCAGGCAAAAGTTAGAGCAAATGAAAAATGCAAAGAATGGAAAAAAAAAAGAACAAAAAAGAAAAGAAGAAAAAAAAACGAAGAAGAAAAAAAAAAGAAAAGAAAATGAATGAAAAGAAGAAAAACAGAGCTCGGAAGGTTGAAAACCCGGAAGGGTGGCCTTGGCAAAAGTTAGAGTGCAAAAGGAGAGCGTCAACACCCGAGTGAACCTCAACCCGGAACTACGTCAAGCCTGATTCCCATGTTTGGGATACGTAGGCAACTTCATCCTGAAGTTCGGCCCCAATCATTTTCAGCCTGCTTGGCTCATTCATGTTGATTGGTTTATCCTTGTTCAACTCGGCTATCTTATCCATGTGTAAATTGGCTCATCTTCGTTCAAATTTGGACTGTCCTATTCCGTTGGAAAGAATTAGTTACAAGATGATTCAAGTTCAGATCTGAGGTTGTGCATTTCAAGAGTAAATTTCACGTTGGTTGAGTAGTGGCCATTTGCAAAAACAGTTTTTGAGAATTTTTTAATGAGGTTGACTAATTTTCTCGAAAATTATCCCATTTTTTCCAAAACTGGACTATTTCTTGGACCCAAAAAAGGAAAATTTTCAGTGCTTATAACCTGACCTGCATGATTTCAAATTAGAAAATCAAACAAGCGTGTTAATCAAACTCTCATGTTGGTTAAAATTGTTTTAGTAGAAAGCCAAAACAAAAAAAAAGGTCAAAATGATGAACTAGGGGCATAGACGAGTCAGGTTTTCTGTCTTTTCCCCTTTGTCAACATACCTGCCGGAAAGGGCACCGTATTCGCCAGGAAAGGGCACAATTGAAGCTAAAAGCAAGGGCCAAAAGCTCTCTCATCCTCCAAGCGGCGAGGTATCTAGCCAAGTGTGAAGCATGAGCTGGAAATGGAGCTGGATGTTTAGTTTCTTCATTTGGATGATCATACTCAAATTGGCATCTAACCCAGAATGGAGACGTAGAAAACGCAATGTGTAGAACCAATCAATTGAATGCCCACCTGGTGGGACATGCCGTGATTCATCTCGGTCAAGCTAAGCTAAGGGCATCGTCAACCGATGTCAGTTGTAGATCTGTTGCGCATCTGGTCGCACTGCAACTCCTCCGTGAGAGAGCTCACTAGTATGAGCGGAAGAATGAGAATCTAGTATAATACTAGGGGCAAGAGCCCACAACTTCCTGTTTATCCATCAACCACCCAGGGGAGGGATAAAAAAATAAGAGAGATTGAAGAATAGAGGGATGTGCGCTGAGAGAAAAAGTGAGGAAAGGGTTTTTTCAGAAAACAAGAGATAGAGTGCCAGAGTGATGTGAAAATCACAAAATAAGAAAGGGTGGGATACAATACCCGAAGAAGCTGTGGGCTTCTTCTGAACTGAGAAGTCTCTCGCCTTTGTAACACATCTGAGTGTTGTGTGTGTCTTTTTATTTGTCTCGATTCTTGTTTTGAGTCGTTTCAAGTGTCAATAGATGTGTTTAGGTTGTTTACCTTTGTCTTTTCCTTTGTTGAGTCGTTTTGATTGCGTTCAGTCGTAGGCTCAATACCTAGTCAAGAACTCATTTCTCAATTTCAATTTCAAAATAAATCGTTTTGTGCTTAGAGTGCTGTGTCGTTCTCCACATATGTGCGAAATAGGATTTGTTCTTTCATAAACTACAGGGTTCAACCTAAGTCATATGAGAACAGTAAAACCAGGACCTATCTGAAGCTATATAGGTTTCGAACTGCAAACCAAAAGAAAAGAAGGAAAATCGGAGTATCTGAGTGTGTTTCACCTTCAACAAGTTCCGAGATTGCATTCCATTTGCACCTCGTCAAGTCTTGTCAATGCTCTGAAGTATCAGTGTGCCTCTACCTCAAGCTCAAGCCTGTTTCGAGCCAGAATGGCAATCAGAAGTGCTCTTCTTTGGTTGTGTTTGCAATGAGTTCCTAGGAGACCAACTGCGATGGTCGAAACTAGAGTTCGAATGGCTAATGCCTAAAACACAAAGGTTCAGGATTTCCGAGACTAAAGTCTAGTTTAAATACCCAGGGGTGTATCCTTGGCTTGAAATCTGTATGGAAGCTCCATAGGTTGAGGTAGTGGATATGCGCCTCAATTTTGGATACTGAACCAACCTAGTCCGTCACCCCATTGGAGAATAGGGAAAGTTGTGAATATGATTAGAAAGAAAAGTGGCATCCGTGGCTTCTACATGCAGATGTCGCTCCTTGTCAGCATTTCAGGACCTTTGTACTATAAGTTCAAGGTAAGAGTTTGAAGAACACAAAGGGGAGATCCCCATTAGAGTAGAGCGGTTCATCACCACTCACCCCATGAGGTGCTTTTTAAAGTGCCGCTTTGTTTGTTTATTGTATTCCCTAAACATCATACATTGCTTGTAACATGTATTGTATCCTCGCACTTTCCTGTGCATCGCGCTTTCTTGCGCAATCTTTCTCCACTCGCGTGTGGCGCGTTTGGATGTACTCGCATTTTCTTGTGCATTGCGCTTTCTTGCGCAACCTTTCTCCACTCGCATGTGGCGCGTTTGGATGTACTCGCACTATCTTGTGCACCTTGTGGTTTGGTATCACTTGCACTGTCTTGTGCACCTTGTGGTTGTGTCTCACTCGCACTGTCTTGTGCATTCTTTGGTCTGGGAGACCTTAAAATTATGCATTTACACTCCCACTTTCTTGCGCATCGCACTTTTTTGTGCAGTTTAGACTCGCGTTTTCTTGTGCATCGCACTTTCTTGTGTAGTTTAAACTCGTTCTTTCTTGCGCATTGCACTTTTTTGTGCAGTTTATACTCACGCTTTCTTGCGCATTGCACTATCTTGTGCATTTCATTACATGCTCTCATCTTGCATAGAAAATGCTTGTATCTTTTGCATAGAACTTGCTCGTGCTTTTTTGCACACCTTACCTGTACTTGTTAGTGCAGTGTATCGTGCTTTGTTGTGCACCTTACTTGCACTCGTTAGTGCAGTGCATCGCGCTTTCTTGCGCACCTTACCTGCACTTGTTAGTGTATTGTATTCGCGCTATCTTGTGCAACCTAATTGTTCACACTGTTTAGCGCATCACACTGTTTAGTGCATTTCAAATTGTTCGCGCTGTCTAGGCATCGCACTGTCTTGTGCCCATATATGGCATTGTTTTGCGCATCCCTTGCATCGCACTGTCTTGTGTATTCGTTCTCAATCGCAATGTCTTGTGCACCTGTATCGCACTATCTTGTGCACCGGTTAGCACTGTTTTGTGCATTCTCTCTTGCATAGCACTGTCTTGTGCACTCACCTGGTCTAGGAGGCCTTAAATCCTCTGAAACGACTTCCAGTGGTCTGGTATAGCCACCTGCCTGTGTTTGGGGTGAGTTCCTAGGAGATCAACTGAGATGGTGGAAACTAGAGTTCGAGCGGCTGATACCTAGAACGCAAAGGTTCAGGATTTCCGAGACTAAAGTCTGGTTTAAATACCCAAGGGTGTATCCTCAGCTTGAAATCTGTATGGCAGCCCCATAGGTTGAGGTAGCGTATATGTGCCTCAATTCTGGATACTGAACCAACCTAGTCTGTCACCCTATTGAAGAATAGGGAAAGTTACGAACATAGCCAGGGAGAAAAGTAGTACCTATGGTTCAATCAAGAAGAATGGGAAGATCCCCATCAGTATGAGGTGAGTTATTGCCAATTGCCCCTGTAAGGTACCTTCACTTCCTAGCTACTACATCATTTATTACGTCTATTGCATTGTATATGGAATCTATCGCATACATCTACTGCATTATCTGTTTTATCGCTTGCATCCTTTCCATGTTAAGCTTAGTCTGGTATGTGCACATACTTTGTTTCGTTAAAGCGTGGTTTTGTGATAATGTGTATGCACCTATTCCACTAAGAGAGTTGTGGTCTGATGGTGTCGGCACCTTTTCTGTGTTAGACGTGGTCTGTTTTGTGTCCATGCCTTTTCTAGGTGGAAATGTGGTTTCGCCGCGCGCCTTATTTACTATATCCATTGTATCCTTTACATCGTAGCTTATTTTGTTGCATTCAACATTTAGGATCACGATCTTTTCACAACAGATCATTTCTCATTTATATCATGCCATCCAATTACTTGTATTTTGTGGTCTCTCTACGAAACACATAGTTTAGCATGTACTCGCACCTCTTTCACGTTGAAACACAGTTCTGTTATGTGTAAGCATCCATGTTGGGCTGAGGCCAGTACTGAGGATGTAGGCACCTAGCCTGTGTTAGGCGTCGTTCGGCTCGTGCCCACTACTTTTCTATGTTAAACGTCGTTTGATTTTGCATCTCCATTTCTTTATGATATTTGTGTGGTTTTGCACTGTTTGTGGCTATATTGTTGCATTGCATTGTATATCATTTACACTGTTTTGTTGTGTATTATTTTACATCCTACTCCTAAACTACGTTGGTTTGATTCCTTAAAAAGGGAAACGTAGGCAGTCTGCGGGCGCAGCCATTTGTTTCTGTATCTTCATTTTGTTTGTTTGTCCAAGTCTTCGGCTTTGTCAAAAATGGGTCGTCTCTAAGCTTTGACATTCACTCACGTCATTTTATGACTCTGAGCTCTGTCAAAGAGGGGCAACTGTAGACACGTATTTTTGACTACCCTTAAGACTTGGACGGCGCTGATCGTTTACTTGGAGATAAAAGGTGTGCAATGCAAAGGGTCGATTTCTTCAATAAGGGGAGCTTCAAATCCCAACTTCACACCCCTTTTTGGACGAAAGCCTTTTGACTAAAATATTTTTTTAGACCTTAAAACCCTCTCTTTCAAAATAGTTTTCGAAAAGAGTTCCTACGATGTTCTGACGCTCGCATTTTGTTAAATGTTACGCTTTTCGGTAAACCGAGCGAGAACAAAGTGGAAATGAATGAAGAAGAGATGAACTTTTTTTGAAAAATCTTTCAAAACACCTTATTTAGGGGTTTGAGGTTGAAGAAAATGGGAGATGAGAGAAGAAACCAAGTTTGGGAGAAGTTTGGCAAGAATTCGGATAGGATCGAAACTGAGCACTCTCCACTCAAACAGTCATAACTTTCTTCACAGTTTGAATTTTGATATGAGGCTACTACCATTGCAAAGAATACTTTTAGGGATTTAATTTAGGCTCACGAATGACCTACAAATGAGTCTAGATGAAGGAGTTATGCCCGATTGAAGTCGGGCCCAAATAGCAGATTTTTTTGGCCAACCAGAGGTGGAAAATGCTGACCATAAATAGGATTTTCTGGCCATGTGCCGGCCATGAATAGCCTATGTCGGCCCCCTGCCGTCCAAGAGTGTCCCATCTCGGCCAACAATGATCAAGTGCCGACCATCAGTGATCTAGTGCCGATCATTAATGTAGAAAAGCAGATTTTTACAGATATTTGTTCTCCGGCTGTTATAGTTGTCCCTTTTTGAGATATTTCCACCAAAAGCTGGTATTTTGCTATATATAGAGAGGCTTCTCTATGGTTTGAAGGGTTAGAACAACTTAGGAAGAAGTTTGGGAGCCTCTCTCTCTAAATCATCTCTCTAGATTTCTCTCTCTCTAAAGCTTTTGTGCTTGGAAGCTTGCATGCATCCATCTTCAACCTATTAACCCTTAACAAGAGTAGTTCATCTTTGGGCTGAGGTTGCTTGAAGCTCTCTTGGAGCCTCCTTGGAGCTCCTTAAGGTGGTTTTGCTTGGTTTTGTGCCTCAAAGTGTGCTTGGCTTCAAGAGGTATAACTATCACCCTTTAAGCTTGTTTTCATACTTGTCTTTGCCATCTTTTTGTGCTATTTTTGGGGTGGTTTTCAACTGAAGAAAACCTCTGTTTTTCAGTCCTAAAAATGGTAGTTTGAGCCTATTTTGTGTTAGGCGATTGTCTCTCCCTTTTGTTCCTTACATTGTATAGCTTTTTGTGCTATCTTTCAAAGCCTTTTGAAGAAACTTTTTTGGCCTTTTAACCACTGAATTCTAGGGAAATTTCAGTGGTAAAAACTTGGTCTTGAGGTCCAAAATAAGAGGGGGTGGCCTCCCCTCCTTGTCTCTCTATTCCATGCCTTGTTAGCATTACAAAGTAGCATGTTTTAGGCTCTAATTTAACATGTTTTAACTCTGTTCTTGGCTAGTTGAGTCACTCCTTGCTTGCTTCTTACACTTGTGGTGTAATCATGCTTACTAGCTTAACATACTTGATGTTTTAACCTATTATTCTAGCATGTGTTGGCTCCACTCCACCATGTTTTGGCCTTGTTTTACCATGCTTTAGCTCTGTTTTGGATGGTCTTAATCATATGTGCTTTGGTTTGTATAGCTATAGTGTAAATAGCCTTTACTAGCTTTGTGTTTTAAAGCCCCTAGCATGCTTTGCTTGAGGTATTTGCATGCCATAGCATCATTTTACATGTGATTTCAGAGCATATATCATTGTCACACTCTTACATATTCCACTCTTTCATTGTTTTTTGGAGGCGTGCTTTGCGCCTTGTTTGTGAACCAACATGTGTGCATGTTTCTCTTGCCATCTATGCTTCCATTTTAGCATGTTTGAGCCACTGATATGGCATGATTAAGCTCTGTTTTGAGTTGGTTTGATCACATGAGCTTTGCTTGTATGCTTGTAGTGCAATTGTGCTAAATTGCCTAGCATGTGTTATTGTTTTGGCATCCTAATATAGCTATTCTTAGCTTATTTCAAGCATGTTTTAGAACTCCATTTACGGTGTTTTAGGACTATTTTGCGCTGTTTGTCCCTTTTTAGCATTGTGTTGCATGCCTCTAGTCTTGTGTCCTTCACTAGCCTCAATGTTTTTAGCTCTTAACATGTTGTACATGAGTCGTTTGCATGTTATAGTCTTATTTCTCATGCCATATCAGCACTGAATTTCTGCAATCTCCCTCCATGCTTCACTCTTTCATTTTCTTTGAAAGAAGTCTTAAGCCCCTTGTTAGCTTGAGCATGGAATTGAGGCTCTCATGCCTAATGGTTTTAGCCTTCTCTTGAGGGTTTCTACAAACCAAAAGCATGAGGCTTCTTTCATGCTCAAGGTGCTTGTGGCTGAGGCCATCTTTCCCATTAGAGGACTTTCACATTGGACTTAACCGGTTAAAGAATGGCTTGGTAAATGCTAAAATGTGTAAACAAAATTGGACAAGTAAAACTTGACTAAGATTAACATGTTTTGTGCGCAATGCATTGTGTTCAATCGGACGTTATATTGAACACTAGGTAGATTGGTTCATTTCATACTTGAAGTGATGAAAATGAGCCAATCTCCTTTGTCTCCGTTGCCTTTGATTACTCATGATAAGGTAGTGGTCTAAGAGTCTTTGTTTCATGCATTTATTGAAAGTGTACAAGTTGGATTCTTGGTCATCATGCAGAAAAAATGCTTGATTGACAATTTTGGATCCAACAGTTCCCCTCCTTTGATGTTTTGAGATAATAAAGAAAGGGTGCAGTACAAACATATCCTTGGGAGACCCTCCTATTTTCTCTGTTTGAGCTCTGTTGTAGAATGGTGTTATAGCCCACCAGTGGCCGGCAGTGCCCCATCAATGGCTGGCAAGGCTTCACCCTTGGCCGACAGTGCCCACCCTTGGCCGGCAGATGGCCGGCAGGCCACTGGTGAATTCCCAAGCATTGGTTTGGTAAGGTTCAGTAAAGAGTTCTTGGAGTGACCTTGCAAACAAAGCCTCTCAAGAGCAAACCGGAAAGCTTTTCGGGACGTAAACCAAGGCATGCATGTTCAACTTCTTCAAGGAGAGCTGAGGCAGTGTTGTTTAATGCTTTTCTTGTTAGATAGCATGAATTTGTAGTTTAATTAATTAGTGTGCTAATTAGTTAAATGTTGTAATAATTAGCAAGTAGTTTACTAGTTATCGTTTTGTTGTGTAATAATTAGTCTAATTAGTTTAATCAGATTAGTTATGATTAGCTTAGCTTAGCTTAGTGTAACTTAGCTAATTATTCATTCGGACCCTCCTTCGAGAGAGCACAATGTTGTAATAAGGGTACGTGTGTGTATGCATATCTTCCAACCCCACTTCTTTCTCCCTTTTACTTACCGCTTTCGATGGTTAGTTTAGGGCATGTTTTGATTAGCATACCTTCTGCATTGCATGTTTGCATCATCCATTTGTCTTGCATGCACCGGGCTCGGTGCATCATTGAAACTGCATCGTATTTCAATACTTAGTTGAATACGTGCATCGAATTGTTGCATTCATATGCCATCTTAGATAGCTGAGCCTATTTAATTGCATATTGCATGTGTTGCATTAGGCATTCTGTATAGTTAGGATCATGCATATTTCTAACTAATTTTTGTTTTGGCTTAGAGTACACTGTAAGTGTTACGCCTTAGCATACTTGCATGCGTGTGAGTGTTGCCATGTTTCGCATGATTGCCATGAGACTATTTGCTTGAGTGATTAACTGCATGAATGCCTGTGTGTGAAGGCTTGATTGCCTGAATTGGGACAATTCGATAAATGTGAGTTTTAAGCCCACTTTGCGAAGTGGCAAATCATCATGTTTTAAAGCCCACTTAAGGGTGGCAAATCCGCGCTTTAGCCTACTTGCGAGTAGCACTTTCAAACCATTTTCGAAAATAAACATGAGTTGTTTTGTTGCAATTCTCGTGATTGAGTCTATACTTGTATGTTGTGCGCATCACGTAGTAAAGTTAGCTAAGAACCGGAATAAGAACACATGTGTTTATAAAATAACATATCATGGTAGTAGAGGCCGATCTTTGATCGGGCGAGTGGCATGCTCATTTCAGGACCTTCCCCTTTCGTACCCAAGTTCTCGAGCCGAAAGCAACTTTGGTGATGACGGACACGTGGCCTTTGGCACGAGTCAGGGTTTTCTAAATTTCTTAAAAATAAAATATTTAGGTGGCGACTCTGTAATTTAGAAAAGCAATCGATGTTTGGCACTTTTTCATTCAAAATTGATTTTCCAAAACCAATTGCCAGATTTAGACTCTTTCGTGTTTATCAGTCTTACATTGCACTTTGTGAGATTAGATTCAGAATCGTGATAGGAGTCCGAACTGTAGTAAGACCAATTCGCACCTCTCCGAAAGGGGGGCGCGCGAAGAAAGTCGGTACTACAGCCACTGACAAAGGCCATGACTATGAATACCTTTGAAGAGAGGTATCTTGGTAGCCTTGGCCTGAGCCATAAATGATTTGTCATCAAAAGTAACAGTGTAATTATTATCAAAAGTCAATTTATGAACAGAAAGAAGATTAGATGAAATATATGGAAAATGAAGAACATTAGTGAACTTGAAAGGAAAAGAAGGGATTGAAAGAATACCATTTCCAGTGTTGTGAATAGGTAGATGACTACCATTTCCAACAGTCAGATGATCTTGGCCATGATAGGGACTATAGACTTGGACATTATTAAGATCAGGAGTTACATGATTTGTGGCAGCAGAGTCCGCATACCAATTAGATGAAGAATGAGATGAAGATGTAAGAAAAGCAGATTTGTTAGGAGATGGATTTGGAATTGGTGTTTGATAGGAAGTATCTAATCTGTGCCATCATTCAAGAGCAGTATGATTTGGTTTGCCACAAATATGACAGACCAAAGAATAGGAAGATGGATGATAGAATGATGAAGATCTTTCTCCTCGACCTCGATTGAAAGTATTTTTAGAAAAATATCTACCTCCTCCTCTATGAGAAGAGCCTCTGTATGATGATCTATTGCCACGACTACCAATCTGATAAGAAGATGACCGGTTCGGAGTCTCATTTTGAGTTGCAGTGTAAGCAACAGTAAGATCTGAAGAAGAGGATTTATGATCGGCCTCAATATGCAAAGCCTCTGAACAAAGAAGAGAAGCAAGATCCTCCATAGTGATGGCCTCTGATTGAGCTCGAATAGCTATTTTTAAAGCATTATATTCAGATGGCAATCCATTTAGAGTAATCAAGACTAGATCCTCATCCTCAATAGGAGAAACAACAAGTGCTAGTTGATCAGCAAGACTCTTGATCTGAGCAAGATTGTCTTCCATGGACTTAGATTTCGTCATGATACTACTGAATTTGTTCTTGAGTTGGTGTATGTGAGATCTGGAGAGTGATGTGAAGCGCTTATCAAGATACTTCCAAATTGCTTGACAGCTTTTGCAATGAAACACAGATGTAAACACCATGGGAGTTAGAGTTGCTGTAATACAACTTAGCAAATGTGAATCGATTTGTGTCGAACTCAAAAATTCAGGATTGATCACATCTTTGCCTCCTGAATCTATGATCGTTGTAAATGGACAAGCAAAAGTACCGTCCACGTAGCAGAGAAGATTCGTGGCTCTGAGTATATTTTGGAGATGTATTTTCCAAACAATGTAATTTGTGGAATCCAATTTGGCAGTAACAAAAAAATTGAGAGTTGAAATTAGAAGTGTGAGATTAGGAGGAAGAGAAGCCATTGAAACAAATTCAAGAACTCGAACTCAAGAATATAATGTGAGAAAGAAGATAAAGAAGGATCAATACTCGTTTGAGTAGATCTGCTCTAATACCATGATAGGAAAATGAAATCTTCAATCTTATTCAACAGTCAATCAGTACATCAGTATTTATAATACAAGAGTGCAATTTAACCAACTACTAACAAACGTGTATACAATCTATACATTCACATACCTCTCTAACTAATTTAGTTAGAGAGAGGAAAGTTATCCTCTGTTTTTCATTTGTGGGTTGTACTTGCTGGAGCTGGGTTATACTTGCTTGAGTTGGGTATACTCTTATCGGGATCCTCCTCCATATTTTAATTTCATAAAAAATACGTCATTTTGATCCTTAATAGCTCAAAGCTTTGGGCAAGGTGGACCTAGAAAAATATGTTTATTTATATACATTTTGGATGTTATTTTTCACTTTTTCTATTCATAGAAATTGATGTTCTAGTTTACACTTTATTTTTGAAAAAATTGTTAGAATATATGCTCGCTTCCCCCTATGGTGAAATCTGCATCCGTCCTTGTAATTTGGTCATCTAAGACATAACAGGCATTCGATTCTTAGAACTAGTTTTGGTAATGGTAGGCCAACTTGCGCATCAAGGAACAAATAAACTCTGCTAATAGCAGGTCAAGTTCTAATAGCATAACTGTAAGACTTGATCACCCAAAAAATAGTGAAAATATTACATTATTGGATTTTCAATACGAGACTCAACATGGATCAAAAGTGCCATAGGTTGTAGCTTCAAAAAAAAAAATTTCCCTACACGAAAATGCGCACTACAACAAAAACATACTTTAGTGGCACTACACTAGTGGCATATTTTTAGAAAATGCCACAAAAAATGATATTTAGTGACACGTTTTTGAAAAATGCCGCAAAACGACAAACATAAAAGGCTCTAGTGACATTTCAATGAACAAGTGTCACAAAACTATAACAAAAACATACTTTAGTGGCACTACACTAGTGGCATATTTTTAGAAAATGCCACAAAAATGATATTTAGTGGCATGTTTTTGAAAAATGCCACAAAACAACAAACATAAAAGGCTCTAGTGACATTTCAATGAACAAGTGTCACAACATTACAACAAAAACATATTTTAGTGACACCATACTAGTGGCATGTTCTTAAAAAATGTCACAAAAAGAATATTTGGTGGCATTTTTTAGAAAAATGTCATAGAGCTACAAACATACAAGGCTCTAGTGGCATTTCAATTAAAAAAATGTGTCATTTCACTACAACAAAAATGTCACTACAACAGATTTACACTTTAGTGACCCTACACTAATAGCATGCTTTTAAAAAATGCCACAAAAATAAAAATTGACATTAAATGTTTTAGAAAAATGCCACAGAACTACAAAACATATGAGGCTCTAGTGGTATTTCAATAAAGAAATGTCATATCAATTTTATGACATTTTATAAAATAATGACACAAAAAATTATGTTCGTGACATTTACCAACAGATGCCACTAAACTTTAGTTGCAATGGCATTTTTTAAGAAATGTCAGGACACTAGGTAGGTGTAAATTTTTTTTTATGGCACTTAGGTGAAAAGTGCCATAAACAAATATTTTATAGCATTTTAAGAAATACCACTAAGCCAAAAACTTTCCAAGCTTATAATGACATTTTTGAAAAAACAAAAAATGCCAATATATTTTCTAAAATTTTAAAATGCAGTAAATGATTAAAAATAAATGAATTAAATTCAATATACACTACAGGAAAAAGCATATTCAACGACTAAATTTCCAGACCAAAAAAATTTGGTCGCTGAAAGTATAGCTTTTAGCGACCAAAACAGCATTAGTTGGCAAAAGTAAAGCTTTTTGGTGACTAAACAATTTTAGTAGCCAAAAGTCTACAATTGGTGACTAAAACTAAGTTTGGTTGCTGATTATATGAGTTTTAGTGACTAAAAAATTTTTAGTAACCCAAAGTAAAGCTTTTTGGTGACTAAAAAAATTTAGTAGCTAAAAGTCTACAATTGGTGACTAAAAATAAGTTTGGTCGCTGATTATATGGGTTTTACCGACTAAAAAAATTTTAGTAGCCAAAAATAAAGCTTTTTGGTGCCAAAAAAAATTTTAGTAGCCAAAAGTCTACAATTGGCGACTAAAAAATAAGTTTAGTTGCCAAAAGTGGTCATTTTTAGCGCGGGAGAACAAAAATCCTAAGGCGGGAATAAAATTTTTTGGTGACCAAAATTTTGGTAGCTGAAAGTGCATTTTCGGTGACCAAATCCGATTTTAGTCGACAAAAGTTAAGTTTTTTAACAACTAAAAAATAATTAGTAGCCAAAAGTATAGAATTGGCGACTAAAAAATATTTTTAGTCGCCAAAAGTGGTCTTTTTTATTTTGGTAGTAAATAGTTTATTTTACATAAATTATGTTCAATAAAATAATTATGTTTATACATATTAATATAGATATATATACTATATAAATAATATATGTTACATATATAATCATGTGGTGCTATAGAGGTGTAGTGGGAAGAGTGTGGTGTATAAGGTTTATGGTGCGGGAGGTTGGCGGTTCGAGTCTCCGCAAAAGCGGATCAAATTATTCTACAACGAATTATCGTCACGAATGGCACTTGATAGCGTCACGAATAGTGCCTATCATGACATTAAAGTGTCACTGAAAGGTTTTAGTCTTCATGGTCACTAACTCTTTTTTTAATGGCGCTTGATAGTGCAACAAATAAAATCTATCATGACATTAAAATGTCATTGAAAGTTTTTAGCCATGATGGTGCAGTGACACTTGGAAGTATTTACCGTGGCACTCGTATCTACCGTGGCACCGATAGAAGTGGCACTTGTTCAAAATGCCACAAGACCAAAAAATGTCATTCGAAGAATAGTTTTGTAACACTTTCACATATCACTAAACTAAGAAATTGTTGTAGTGGCAAGTATTTTGAAAATGAAAACTTCTATAATATAAAATTCATCATCTTCAAGTTTTCTTTTTTTTTTTTTCTTTTTCTTTTATTTATTTATTTATTTATCAACTAGCTAAGAAAGTGCGCCTCCAACTTCTCCAATAAAGAAATTTCGCAACAGCACAACCTAAAGTTGACAACTTCCATCTTCCAATGCCTTCAATCATATATATATCCATCAGCCATGGTAAAAAAGACAGGAAAATGAGATGGATGAGATAATGTGTAGGGGCAAGAAGGAGAGGTGAGAAAGGATAGAGTAGGTAGGTTAGCATGATAAAGAGGAGGAGGATGAAGGAAGAAAAAAAAAAAAAGAAAAAAAAAAGGATAAAAATGTCATTTTATGAAAGTTAAATTACTGATAAATACTAATAGTTTGACTTAATTTCCATTAACTCCTAGTGAAAATAATTCCTAGTAAAATTGTTTTTAAAAATAGTTTTTTGTAACAATTTTTTTGCATATGTCGTTAAAAATTGACAATTATAATTTTTTTTTGTTACGATTTTATAAATTATCATTAAAATTTATAATTAGTGATTATTTTTTAGACAATTTTTTTAAATTGTTGTTAAAAGTTAAAAATTAGTGACTTTTTTTGTGACGATTTTTTTAAATTGTAAAGCCTATAAATTTTTGCTGAAAATTAACAATTAGTGACTTTTAAATAATTTTTTATAAAAAAATGTTATTAATTATCATGAGACATGTTAGATAATAAGTCTACCTATTAATATCTAGATGTAGATTATGCTTTTATGAATCCATTTGAGGGCCCATGTTAATGGCGTGTCATTCGCCCATGAATAATTTACACAGAATCTGTTACTTTTATGTGTTTTCGAGTCAAATCATGGAGAGACAAAATATATTTAACCTAATTATTTATATAAAAAATCTAGTTGATCTAATGATCCTGTTTGGCATGATTTATTTACAGCTTATTTCAGTTTTTAATTTAATTTAAGTTATTTTGATGTGTTTGGTTCAGCTTAACAATATAGATTATAATTTTTTGTAAGTAAAAAATCAACTTATTCTTTGAGTGGGGAAGGAGAAACTTAATTTATAAGTCAAAAATCAACTTAAACGCACAGCTAAGATATAAGGGGTAAAATGACTAAAATGTCCCTCACAATTTCAAATTATTACAACTGTGCCACGTATATAAACCAAAACACACTCATTTTTGTCGCTCACACGAGCCAAAGAGGCAATTTTCGGTGAGTAGAGGCGATTTCCGACGACGGGTTCTGGTTCTCTCTCTCTCCCTCTCTCATGAACCAGAAGGGCAAATCCCTAGCTCGCCATCGATGAACCAAAGCTCACCATCGACAGCGTGACGATCAAACGGTGATGAACCAGAGCTCGCGATCAACAACCCTAACCACACCCACCGCGATCGCAGCAGATCTCTCTCTCCGGCGTCGTGATCTGAAACCGTAGCGCCCCGTCCTTCGTCACGATCGATCCCAGCAGATCTCTTCTATGCCGTCGCAATCTCCCTTCCTCCGTCGCGATCTCAAACCCTAGCGTCTCATCGCCACTATGCCCACTGCCGAGGTTGCCGAAAAAGAAGAGTTGTCAGTATTTTTTTAATAATAATTATTATTATTATAATAAATTTTATATTAATTAATACTAAATTAAGCCATTACATTTTGTAATAATAACATATTTTGTATATTTTGTAATACTAAATTGATACTAAATTGGTATATTTTGTAACATATTTTATATTAATTAATTAATACTAAATTGGTATATTTTGTAACAATTTTGTAATAATAAATTAAAAGAAACAATTTTGAAACTAATTAAGCCATTACATTTTAGTATTAATTGAGACTAATTAAGCCATTACATTTTTATCAAATGAATCAATTTTTATATAAATTGATACTAATTAATACTAATTATGTTAATTGAAAACAAAATGACAAAAGTATCATTTTTATATCATATAATGGCAAAAAGGACAATTATACAAAAAAAAATTATTTTACAGCTTATCTACCAAACACTACTCTGCTGTTTAAATCTATAGTCCCACAGCTGCACCAAACAGACTAACAGCTTATGTTCACAGTTATAAGCTATAATCTGTTAAGCTATAATCTATAATTATTTTTCTACAGCTCTACCAAACGGGGCCAATATCAATTATTATAATTAGATCTTTTTTATCTATATGACATATATATATATATATATATATATCTTTAAAAATAGATAATTTATTTGTTATAATATATATGTGATTTGATCATGTGATTATTTAAGGTTGATTAACCGAATTTTTTGATATTTGTACTTCTTAACTTGTCATATGAAATTAACGGTTCAAATGACTAAAATGTGTATAGATTGATCCTACAATATGGATCAATTTCACTTGTGAAGTTGAAATCTTCAACTTTAACATATTCAAAATCTAAACAAATTGGAAATGTATGGTTTGAGCAATATGGCAAACTTAAGCCAAAATTGTGAATTCACTGATTTTTGCATGTTTGAAACCTTTTTAAATACGTCTAAATTCATAAATAGGTTGTATTTTTTGTACCCATTCAAAATGGATTAGACACAAGCACTCGTTTAAAATGAATTAGAAAGATACCACATCTTCTACCACCACACCACCAAATACAGAGTGGGGCTAGATGGCACTATCGTCACATTAAATTTTAAAAAAAATTTCTTACATATTGAAAATTTAGTTTTCAATGTTTTTTAATTGTATAGATTCTCCCCATAAGGTATTTTAGAGAGATTTAATATCTACCCTCAAGATATTGTTATAACTGTAGTCCAGATCCATGTGGTTATTACCTATATATAAAGAAAATCATCTTTGCTCCCCGAAGGTTTATTACATATAAGTTACCTGTGTGCAAAAATTTTAAGGACGAATTACATCAACGGTATCTATAGTTTAGGTTTTGTGTTATTTTAATTTTTAATTTTTCAATTGTGACATATTTGATATTAAATTTTGAATATTATTTCAAATAAAGACAATTGAAGATATCATTACTCAATTTCAAGGGCAAAGTCGTCAGTTTGATAAAATATAAACTCATTTGACAAATATAAATGTCAAAAAAAATATTTTAAAATTTTTAAAAATTATTTCTACCTACTAAAGATAAAATTATGTAAAATTGATAATTTTTTTAGACATTTATTTATTTTTTTACTAAATTAATTTTTATTATGTGTTTAGATGATAATCAAGTAATGGATGGTTGTTTTTTATTTTTATTAAATTAGTTTCTATTTTTTCAAAATTCAAATATAGTGACAACTTTGATATCATTATTAAACTAATCCATTAAATCAAAAAATCTAAAACTAAAAACATTTCATATATAAAATATATCGATTACGCATTAAAAGCCTAACAACTATCTATTACATGATCATCATTCAAACACATAATAAAAATTAATTTGGTAATAAATAAATGTCTAAAAGATTTATCAATTTTGCATAATTTTATTTTTGGTGGGTAGAAATTATTTTTAAAAATTTTAAAATATTTTTTTCACATTTATTTTTGTCAAATTAATTTATATTTTATCAAATTGACCACTTTGCCTTTGAAATTGAGCAATGGTATCTTTAATTGTCCTTATTTTGAACAAAATTAAAGAATGAAGGTCAAATGTGTCACAATTGAAAAGTCAGGAACCAAAGTGACACAAGTTCCAAACTATAGAGACTATTAATGTAATTCACCCAAATTTAAATTACAGATAAGTTAGTTCTCGAAGTTAAAATCTTACATCCATTTTTAAACTTCCACCACAACTTCACCGTCGACACCATCACCACCACCAATATTATCTTTACTTAAACGAGTTCTGTCGAGTCGAGTTTTAGTATGTTTAAACTTATTTATTAAAATTTTAATGAGTTTGAACTTGAACTCAAGCTTAATAAAAATTTGACGAATCGAACTCGAGCTGAGTTGACTTAAACTTTACTTGAATTTAAGTTTGTTCACGACTTTTAACGAAGCAAAAAAAAATTGTAAATTCATACTTGTGTAAAAAACTAAAGTGTCATTTTGGGAACAAAATAAAAAATCACGTTTTTGGACAAAATGTCGAAAAATGCAAGTGCCAAAAACGCCAGAAAATTGCCTTGGAAAGTGCTAAAAACGCAGGTGTAAAATTACAAATTAAAGCCTATGAAAAATAAATAAAAAAATAAATTTCTTATGTTGAGAAAGGGTATTTTGGTCATTTTAATTTGATTTGACATCACAAATAAATATTAAACTAAAAAGCAAAAAGCCAACTTCTTACCAACTTCCCAAATCAGTTTCCAAAAAGCTAAAAAGCTTGATAAAAAGTCAAAAGTCAGCTTTTTATCAACTTCCCAAAACACCCCTAAAGTTACAATTAAATTTTTGATTATGCAATTATATATACAATATATATAAACATACTAAAAGAAAAGTCAATATCTTACTAAAATAATAATATCTACCACCACTATTACATAGTTAGCTATTATTTACATATAAATAAATTTAGCTATTATTTACGTTTACATTATTTAAATTTATAAATAACATATTTATTCTATTTTTTATACATGTTTTTACGTTATTTAATATATAAATAATATATTTATTTTACTATTTAAATAAATATTAAACGAGCCTAGCTGATGAGTTAACTTTTAATATGTTTGAACATATTTATTAAGATTTTAACGAGTTCAAATTCAAACGCAATAAAAATTTAACGAGCTGAATTCGAACGAGCCCTTATCTAGTCAAGCTCGAATTTGTTCACGAAACGACTATATTTATTTGTAGCCCTACCTCTATTACACCTCTTCCCTTTACCACTACCATCATCATCTATACCTACATTGCTACTATCACTATTATCCCATTACCATTTGGCATGAAGGTTTGAGTTGGGTTGGGTTGGGGCTATTTTAGTCAAGAAAATACAAAGTAGACTTTTTATCTCAATAATATAAAATATCACATCCAAATCATAATCATTTTATTTTTTCTTTCACAACAGTCAAAACAGTTAAAAAGTCTATCTCAAATGAGGCTTTTTAACCCTAAGTTTAAAAAATAAAAAAAATAATCAAAAAGTTAAAAAGTCAAAAAGTCAACATACATCCCAAACAAAGGCAAAATAAAATGAATTGGTCAAATTTTTTATCTAACAGGTACAGAATTCTACCAAATCTATTTAATGAACTAGTTTGAGGTACAGAATTCTACCAAATTCTACCAAGCCTCCATTTGGGAAGTGGGTTAGTTTTTTGGCTTTTTGACTTTTTTGGCTATTTTAGCCTGGGCTTAAAAGTTTGGTTTGGGAAGGACTTTTTGGCTTTTTGACTTTTTTGACTTTTTTTGTGAGAGAGGAGTGTAATGATTATGGGTTGGATGTGATGTTTTGTTTTTTGTGACTAAAAAAGCCTATTTCGTCTTTTATGGCTAAAATAGCCAAAAAGCCTGACTTTTTAACTTCCCAAACGGTGCCTTCTACCAAATCTATTGTTTTGATACAAAACTGATATTAACAGCTTAAGCTTGTTGGTTTGCCACATCTAGCTTTGTTTAGCATCACAGCTTTATTGATGAAATGCAAATTAAGAGGGCTAACTAGTGTTATCTAGCCGTAACTAGTGCTATAATTTGAGGGTTGCTTGCCTAATCTGCCGGCCAATGTGGCCCCCATGGCTGATGTCAAACATCTAGTAGTTAGTTTTACGGGGGCGCACAGGCCTTCAAAAGCTGACTCTAATCCAGGTTCCCCTTTACAAAAAAAATAATAATAACATTAATCAGTTTGTTCGGTTTTAATTTTTTTGAATTGAATTTTTTTAAAATTGAATTTTTTATTTTTTATATATTTTTTTTAATTTTTAGTAAATATTTTTTAAATTTTAAACAAAATTTTTTAAAAAAAAATTTAGATCCACATTACTTATATGTACGTAAATAGTAAAATATTTACAAAAAAAATATTTTAAAATTTTAATAAATGTACAAAAATACAAAAAATGTATTGAATTTTTTTTTAAAATATTTTTGGTATTTAGTGTATTTAATTTTTTTTTTTCACAAATATTATACTTCTTAAGTATATTTATGTTAGGTGTATCTAAAAATTTAAAAAAAAAAATTACTTAAAATATTTAAAAAAAACTCATTGAAAACATTAAAATATGAAAAATAAAAAATTATAATTTTTTGAAAACTGTTTTCTGAAAACCAAAATCAAACAAGCTGTTTGAATCTTATAATAAAATAAATTATAAATTTTTCATTTTATTAATTTAAATTTAAATTTTTTTAATTTGTTTTCAATATAAATTATTTATATATTTTCGTTAAGTAAAATTGTTGGGAAATGTATATTTTAGTCATTAAATTCAATAAATACATATATTTTAGAAATTTTTTGTACATTTACAGAGAGTTTAATAATTAAAATATATATTTTCAAATAATTACTTAACGAAAATAAAAAAATGATTTATATTAAAAATAAATTAAAAGATTAGGGTTTAAATTGATAAAAGTTAAAAATTTAAGATTTATTTTGTTAGAAGATTTTTTTTTTTTTTTTTTGTAATTTCCTCATTATTTTTTCAAGTAGATTTATTTATTTTTATTTTTAGTAGTTTATATTTTATAATTAAAAAAAATCACTTTTAGGTTCTTGCAAGACGGACTTATAAATGCGGACAATTACCCCCCCAAAAAAAAAATCCTAGGGTTTGAGTTTTGTGATAAGATAAATATTATCAATTTAAAATTTAATATTTTAATTTATTTTCATTCTAAACCATTTATCTATTTTTGTTAAGTAAAATTAGTAAAAAAAAATAGTCATTAAGATCGATATAAGGATACATAAAATATGTAAAATACTATTTTTTTATTGATTTTATTAACTAACATACTAATTTTCCATTGATTTTCTTAATAAAAATAGATAAATGGTTTAAATTGAAAAAAAAATAAAATTATAGTTTTGATTGATAAAATAAAAATTTGGAGCTTATCTTGTTAGAAGGCTCAAATCTTAGGATTTTGTTTTTGTAATTTTTCCTAAATTTTTTTAGAAAAATAAAATAAAAAAATTGAAAATAGTCTACTACAATATAATTTTTATTTTTGTTGTCAGATTTTCAGATTTTTTCAATTTTCTTTTCTTTTAAATTCTTTTAGAGTAGATGAATTGAAAATTAGCACAATTCTAATTCCGTCTACTACAAACTTTAACACAATTTTTTTTTTTAAAAAAAATTGAATTTTTTTTTTTTTGGTGCTGTTACCGTACCGCCTTAAACTATCTCATACCATCACTCGACAGAATTCTAATTCTAGAAGTTCCTAAATTCAAATTTTTAAGTATTGAACACATATTACAACCTACTAATACAGCGATATATAAGTATATATATCTATACTATTATATATATGAGAACTTAGATTGGTGTTTTCAAATTTTGTATCTATTTATGTCAAGTATCCAATTAAAAAATAAAATAAAATTAGATAACATGATGGGACAAAACTTGAATTTAAGACCACAAAATTAATAAGAAAGACTATTACTAAATATTTTATTCCAAAAAGTTACAATCAATATATATTAAATATTTTATTTTATTTTTATTTATTTAATTTTACACACTAACTACGTGTGCCAACTACTAATATACATATATATAAACAGGGGCGGAGCCACTAAGGGTCTTACCTCCCCCCCTCCACCGTGGATATTTTTAAAATTATGAGAACAATAATGGTTATTTTGATTGAAAATAAAGAGACTATGACAAGTCATATTATTATTTATGAAAATTTTAATATAATGTGATGTCTATCATTTTTTTTTTTTTTTTTTTCTATCATATGATGTCTATCATTATTGACATACAAACATAATTAATTTCAATGAAGATATGAAATTTATTGAATTGTTAGTTACATTTGATATGTGGAGTTTATCCTCTATGTGTTTCTTTCTATTCATAACTAAAAAGACCACTATATAAATTATAATCAAGCAACACATTCAATTATAAAAAATAAAATAAAATTATAATAGCTCATAACTAATATCAGAATGAGTCACAACTAATTATTACTTGATATATAGTCGTAATCAAAATAATAATAACAAGAAGTTATAACTAAATTATATCTAACACTATAATGTGTTATAATTAAAGACCACGAAGATCATAATTGCAACATCTGATAGACATTTTTTTGCGGTATGTTTTATAGAATTTCTCTATTAAAATATATCATTTCTATTTCAATTTATCTTCTTTTTAAATTTTTCAATCCACCTATAAAATAGTTACTCTTCAATATTTATATAAAATTTAATCTCAAATCTTTTAATTTAAAATTCACATTTATGCAAATGAACTCTTAACATTTAAATTTAATAATATCTCATCATTATTTATTATAAAAAAAATTTAACATTATCATTAATTTGTGCACATTTTCGTTAAATTCTTGGCTACGCATCATAATGTAATACCAGCAATGCTAGGTATCATGAAAAGTTTTTCATAAAAATGATCATGAAAGATATGTGGAGTTCGTTTGGTTTGAATTTCCCAAAAATTTTTGGAAAAATTTCTCTACAAATGAGTTTTCAGAAAAACTCAAACCAAACAAATTTTCCCAAATTTTTTTTCCAAAACTTGTAAACCAAACAAGTTTTCCAAACAAATCTCTCTCTCATACACATCAAATCAATCACTTTTTCCAAAACTCTCTCTTAAAAAAAAATTTCAAAACATCTTTCCAAAAAAACCAAACCAAACAACTTTTCGTACTTTTTATCTTCCAAACTCAACTCCCAAACTCAAACCAAACATACCCGTGATCTTTGGATTACACTTAAAATAAAGCACCACACATTAATCAAGGTAATCTAAGAGTCACAAATCTTTCATGATCATTTTCGTGATAAAATTTTCATAATCCCTAATATTTCTCAATGTAATACCTGTAAATGGAAATGTCAACCTTCGAAGTCTGCTACCGACCCCCATTTGCCTTTGCATTTTCACTCTATATAAGTCCTACAATGTGCCAACGATTTACCCATCTCTCTCTCTCTCTCTATCTCTCTCACACACAGACATTTTCCTCCAACATGTCTTCCTCAACATTCACCTCCTCTCTCTACCTTCTTTCCTTCACTCTTCTTATCCAAATTGTCATTGGAGTCAACCCTCTCTTCCATTTCTGTTCAAGTCCTGAAAAGTTCACTGCTAATAGCCCTTATGAATCAAACTTGAACAAGCTTATGCGCAATCTCTACCTCAAAACCCCTCCAACAGGGTTCGGTGTTGGCTCAGTGGGACAAGACCGTAACATAGCCAACGGCCTCTCTCTCTGTCGCGGTGATGTCAACTCCAATGACTGCGCTGCCTGCGTTGCTGAAGCCAGTGGCGAGATTCGCAAACGCTGCCCATACAACAAAGGATCGGTTATATGGTACGACAACTGTCTCGTAAAATACTCAAACACCGATTTCTTCGGCAAAATTGATAATGGAAACAAGTTCTACTTGTGGAACGTGAGAAATGTGAGCAACCCTTTGTCATTCAACCAAAAAACCAAAGATTTGTTGAGTCAGCTATCTCAACAAGCTTATGTTGCACCACAAATGTACGCTACTGGAGAGTTGAAGCTCGGATATTCAAAGAAACTCTATGGGTTGGTTCAATGCACTAGAGATCTTTCTAGTGTTAATTGTAAGAAGTGTCTTGATGGAATCATAAGTGAGCTTCCAAGTTGTTGTGATGGGAAAGAAGGTGGGAGAGTTGTTGGAGGGAGTTGTAACTTCAGATATGAGATTTATCCATTTGTGAATGCTTAGAGCACATCATAGTTTGTGATACTACAAATGAATAAGTGTTATAGGAACACTCGAGGAAGAATAAAAATATATTATACCAACTTATTGGTATTTGTTGCCTGTTTTGGCTTTCTTATGTATTGTTGGATAAAATGCATCTCTATGATGATTTGTGTATGAATGAATGATGTTGTAAAAACTATACATTGAAGTGGTTGAGGTATGGTCAATTGCTATACTTTGTATAAATGATATTTTATTGCTATAAATCAAGAAGAGCAACACTACAAATTCAAAAAAAATCAGAATTTATCCAGATTTAAATTATTTGAATGAGATTCATTCTAGATGTGGCTCACGGCACAACAAATTTCATCTACACCATACGCTCTTTTTTTGATAATTTTCATGGTTGATAAATCTAGACAATAGCATTAGTCAATAAAGAATGATATAAATGATATTTCTCATATATATAAATAGATTTTTTCTATACATTTTTTTACAAAAATGATGTGAGTGTTTGCCATCGTTTCATTCAAATGGTTTATAGGATTAAAACACAACAGTCACATGATTCTAGATGTATTTTTTGAATGAATAAATGAATGATTTGTGCATGAATGAATGATGTTGTAAAAACTATACATTGATGTGGTTGAGGTATGATCAATTGCTATATTTTGTATAAATGATATTTCATTGCTATAAATTAGGAAGAGCAACACTATAAATTCAGAAAAATTCAGAATTTATCTAGATTTAAATTATTTGAATGAGATTCATTCTAGGTGTGACTCACGGTACAACAACTCTTCATCTACACCATACGCTCATTTTTTGACAATTTTCATGGTTGATAAATTTGAACATTAGCATTAGTCAATAAAAAATGATATAAATGATATTTCCCATATATATAAATAGATTTTTTCTATACATTTTTTTATATGAATGATGCGACTGTTTGCCATCATTTCATTCAAATGGTTTATAGTATTAAAACACAACACTCACGTTATTCTAGATGTATTTTTTGAAAAATAATTAGATTGTTTAATTTTGAGTTTTCAAAAGTAGTTTTCTGAGTTTTCAATTTTATTTTATTTTATTTTATTTTTTTTTTTTTTTTTTTGCATTTTTAATGATTGTTCAAAATGTTTTAATAATTTTTTTAAATTTTTAGATCAACTTAATCTTAATATACTTAAAAAGTAAAATATTTGTACAAAAATTTTTGAAAAATTCATCGAATACAACAAAATATGAAAATGTATTAATTTTTACTTTTTCTTCAATATTTTTTTGTATTTGCACTATAAGAAATTAGTTATTTAGAGACTAAATTTTAGAGACCAATTGAATTTGGTCCCTAAAAGCAATCTTTTAGGGACAAAAAGATGACTTGTGATATTCCTGTAGAAATGCTTCATTGTTTGTTGTAAAATTCTTCAGAAATATTTAGAGAGAAATTAATTTGGTCATAATTGAGATTTAGAGACTAAATATTTTGATTATTAAAAAATGGACAATTAAAAAGCGATCATCTTTATAGCTGAAACTATTCCAATCCACGGGGATCAAACATTCCTTTGCCCTAATTTTGTAGCTCTCTCTCTCTCTCTCTCTCTCTCTCTCTCTCTCTCATTTGAAACTCGATGTGAGAAAGTGGATCATGAAAATCGATTTATCATTTACTCATTACCAGTAGATCTATTGAACATATGAGATGTTAAGCTTCAATCAGTAGATCTATCATTTTTCACACACGCGCACGCCCATACACACACACACACACACACATCATGAAGTCTGTGGTTTGATTCTTCAACCTCATCACTTTTTTTTTTTTTTGTAGATTTGGTGCATCTCTTTCTCTCTCTCATATGTACGTGTATCTATAGATCTATGAAGAAAATAGTAATCAGTTCTCGTTTTTGTTCAAATTATTAATTATTATTATTATTTTTTTTTTTTTAAGTAACTAGACTTCTTGTTCTTTGAAAGGTAGGGTTGGTTTTTTGTTTTTGGTTGTTTTGTTTCTAGATTTGAATAAGACTTCGTTACTTTTTTGAGATTTGTTTTTGTGTTCTTACTCTTATTTTTTTACATCAATTACTAATATGAATTTAGACTAAACAAAGTTCTACTTCTCTCAAAGATCACTGCATGATTTTTTTTTACTAATTTTAAGTCACTCATGTTTCAAATTGATCTTATTGTTTCATCGTCTTGTCTGATTCAGATGGCTTCGACGATGCTCTCTCTCTCTCTCTCTCTCTCTCTCTCTCTCTCTCTCTCTCTCTCTCTCTCTCTCTCTCTTTCCTCTGCATCTGCCTCAGCTTCAGCAAGATAATCGCAAGGTACCATTAACATCAATCCACTGGTTAATTTTACAAAATTTTCAATTTTGTGTGATTTTCTTTTCATTTTCCCTATGTTGTATGTTGAAAATGAAGTATAAAAAAAATCTATGAATTTAAGTTTGTATTAGCTTTACTTCAGTGAAGTCCTTCTGTTCTATTGGGTCACAATTGTGAAGCTTATCTAAAATTTTTAAGCATCACTTTTTTTATTTTCCCTTTAGCAACTAAACTAGAACATTAACGCTACGTTTGGAAACAAGCTAAATTAGCCAAAAAGGTAATGCATTCTCTCTAATTTTTTTCGCATATCTTTATGTAAAAAATTAGGAAAAAAAAAAAAGCCAACTTCCAAACGAATCCTAAGATGTATAGTAAATCACGACATTCTAGTTGAACATGCAAAATTGAAGCTGGAAGGCTCTAATCATGCTACTTTCTTGAAGGAGAAAAGTAATCCCTTCACCAAGACTAAGGTAATTATGGACTCTTTCAGTTGATGTCAGTGTAATTTAGTGTGAATTTAGTAACTTCAGCCTTTCATTACATCTTAATACAGTGAAAATTGCTTAATAAATCCAATTAAATTTATGTGTGTGTGTTTCAAAAGCAAGGACCATTGATCTCTATTGTGTTTGCCAATTTACCACCACTTTACCTCCATCCCCAACCAAACAAATTATTGTTTCATAGTAATTTCTTTGTTTCTTTTTTGTCACAAATTGAAAAAAGTCTTTGAAGTTGCATGGCTCCTAATTTTTTATTATCCTTGTAATAATTTTGATAGATAAGTTCTTCTTTGTCAGATTTGTATTTTGATTTTCATCAAGTTTCATTTCTTATGGATTGCAGATTGAGATGGAGGTACTTGTGAAGTGTAGAGGAGACCCCACTGAAGAAAATAATTATTTTTTGAATTATTTTGTGGTTCTAGTAGCACTAGACTGTCTGTATCATCATCATCATCATCATCATCATCATCATCATCATCTGCTAGCAAATCCTACCATTTCAATGCGGGGGTGTAGACACTCCATTTTTGACCGACCTTAAGACTCAGACGTCACCGATTGAGCGCTCGGTGATGTTGCATGTTGTGCTCGTTCAGAAGTCTCAGAGTCGCGGCCGTGTGCCCTGCCTCCGGACTTCCGAACCCTCTTCTGTGCCTTGTCTCGGTTTGCGAACCAGATTCAGTTTTCTCCGTTTTCTTTTCTAAGGGGAGGGAGTGGTCCCGTAGACTATCTCTCAATGGTCGTGGGCTACATTTCGTGCCCGTAGGCCATTTTGCCCATTTCGGAGCTCGGTTCCCGGTTTTCGGAGCCGTCAGGCCGTGTGCCTCCGTTCGGGACTGCCCAGCCATCTCCGATTTCTCCGGTTTTTGGCATGCATCTCATTTACTCCCTTTCGAGGAACACTGGGGTCTCATATACCCACTTCGTGGCCGAACACCATTTTCGGTGCCTACAGCCTATTTTCGGGACCCCGAACTGCGTGATTTGGGCCCCGATCATTCATTTTGCATCAGTTTTTGTTCAATTTTGGTAGGTACCTCTGTTTTAGTATCAGGAAGATCACTGGAGGGTGGGAGGCCAGCAATTATCTCAGATAACCAGTTATGCTCCTCCAGCGCCCGTTTTTCTCACTTCCGGGCTAATGTTGAGCACCCTAGGGCCATTTTCTTCCAACCAAAACTACATATTTGTGATGAGGAGACCTGGGAGGACCCTAAAAGTTTATGGCCGGCCAGTAATTCTGATTTTCATTTTTGAGCCTCTCTTTCAAGTTGAGTGTTGTGTCTCCTGTTTCAGAGTTGCCAAATTCCAACCTGGGGGTCTTGTTCTACACCCCTGGGAGGACACCAAAAATTGGTGGCCGGCCATTAATTGTTGTTTTCATCTTTGAGCCTTGGCCGGCCGGCCATGGGGAGTGGCTGGCCGACCATTGGGGTGGCCGGCCGGCCATCTTCAAGAAAAGTGCATGGCCAGCCTGCTTCCTCCTTTTGAACACTTTACAGCTGGGCAGCTGTGTCTCCAAAATATCTTTTCCTCCGGGGGATATTTTGGGAGGGAAAGCTTGGGTGCATTTCCCTCCCCTTTTACACCCCCTTTTGGTCCATTTAAGGGGCTGACCCTCTTCTTTGTGAGGGTTAGCAAATTTCTTCTCAAGACTTCATCTCCATTTGATTCCATCTCCATCTCCAAAAACCTCAAAAACCTTCAAGTCTCTAGCTCATTCCTTCATCAACACCAGGCCTCACCATCACTACTTCCATTTCAGCAGCAAAGGAAGGTTTTTCAGAGGCTAAGGACCAGCAAATTCAAGCCAAGAAGCATCAAAAGACTTGTCTTCAAGGGTAAGTCTTCATTTCCCTTTTTCTAGCACATTTTTGCTTCAATTTTCTACCTTATTTGCCTATAGTTTTGGGCTCCGACCCATACTGATTTTGTGCTTATTTTGAGCCCCTCTACAACATTGTAGAAGGGCTCAACCTTGTTTGGCATCTCTATCATGCTCTTCTTTCAATACCTTTTGGAATGCCATTATTTTGCATACTTTCTTTAGCTTATGAGTGATTCATTTTCGAGCCTGATATAAACTGTGAGTGGGCCTATTTTGAGCCCCTCTTCGACATTGTAGAAGGGCTCAACCATGTTTGGTCTCTCTATCATGCACTTTCTTTGTAATTCTCCATATTTACCGTAAAATTGCATGATTTATTTGGCCTATTTGTGATCTGATTTGGAGCATCTCATGAACTGATATTGTGATTATTTTGAGCCCCTCTTCAACATTGAAGAAAGTCTCAACCTTGTTTTCATGCTCTGCATGCCACTTGCTTTGAATTCATGTTTTATCCTTGCTCTTGCAGGCTATTTTTAGCTCATGAGTGATCTGTTTTAGAGCATGAAATATACTGTGAGTGGGCCTCTTTTGAGCCCCTCTTAAACATTGAAGAAGGGCTCAATCATTTTTGGTAACTCTATCTTACACTTGCTTCACAATCCCTCCAATTTACCGTAAAATTGCATGCTTTGTTAGGCTTGCTTAGCTTCTGTTTTCGGCCATCATCAGGCCTGAAAAGTGTCTTATTTTGGCCTACTCTTCATATTTTGTTAAGGGTCCAATACTGTTTGATGCATCCTTTTGGTATCTCATGTTATAGCCTTTATTGGCTTTATTTTGCATGCTATGTTGAGCATATCTACATACTGAATTGGGGGATGTCATCTACTGAAAATGTGCATATTTTTGGTCCCTATTTAATTTTTTAGAACTGTATTTTTCAGTTTGAGCATTGCATATATCACTTGCTTCATTATTCCCCTCTTTTCCCCCATTTTTGCATGCTATTTTTGCCATATTTGTGATTGTTGTTTGGCCATTCTTCGTACTGTAAAAATTCTAGTTTGGGGACTTCCTAGCATCTGTCTTTACACTTCATGTCCATATTATGCATGTTTGGCATAGCTGCAAGTCATTTCGGGTACTTAGCATAGCATTTCGGGCATCGGGTGTAATTTTGCTATAATTCGGGGGCTGTTTTGCATCATTTTGGCTGCTGAAATTTGCATTTTCCATATGCCATATGCCACGTCTCATTTCGTATATCATTGCATGCCTTCGGGCCATTTCTCGATTTGCGCGCCCACGGGCACGCATTTCGAGGCATATCTTTTTTATCCGTCGGCAGCCTATGTGAGTGTGGCTGAGGCTCTCTCATGTTGGTGTAAGCCCATCATTGCATTTTGCATGCCTTCGGGCCATTGCCTCGGTTCGCGTGCCCGTGTGCACGCATTTCGAGGCACTTCATTTTTATCCGACAGCCTCTTATGTGAGTGTGGCTGAGGCTCTCTCATGTTAGTGTAAGTCCAATTGCATTGCGTATGCCATTTTATGCCTTAAGATCATCGCCTCGGTTTGCGTGCCCGCGTGCACGCATTTCGAGACATCTCATTGTCATAGCATTGTGCATGCTAGGATTGTATTTTAGTTGCATTCATGCATATCATGCATATTGCATCGTGATCGGGATAGGAGTTAGCCCGGGCACGGGAAACGAGGCACGTTTCGTACTCCGAGTGACGGAACGGGTCTCACTTCCCAAGTCACCGACACTCCAGATTACCCATGATGGAGTTAGGTTTTGTTGTAGCATTCATGTGCATTCATCCTATATTGAGTTGTGCAATCCGATCCCTCGGCCATCATGCATCGAGATGCGTGATTGGTGGCACGAGGATCGAGGCATGGATACATTTGTAAAATACATTGCTATGCCCCTCTCCTGCTCTCTGTTGCAGCAAAATGAAGAATTGGCAACTTTCCGAGACTTGGCACGCATTTCGAGAAATATTACAAACAGAGGCTAATTGGGGCATCCCAATGAATTTTTGCGCAAAGCAGCTCAATATGCATCATCTCATTATCCGAAGCGGAGTCAAGGCAACCCCTGGCTTGCATGCCAGTTTTACAGTTTTTCTTAGCTAATCTGTTAATTAATTAGGAATTTGTATATTTATTATTCGGATTGTAATATTCTTTTATTCGGACTGTATTATTATTTATTCGGACTCTCTGCGCGAGGGCATAATTGTAATAAGTGTGGGTGAGTGTGATGTATGTCTTCCAATCCCCACTTCTTTCTCCCTTTTATTTACCCGCTTACGATGGTTAGATATAGGGCATATTTCAATTAGCATACAGTATGATAGCATGTTTGCATCATTCATCTGTTTTGCACGCACCGGGCTCGGCACATCATACAAACTGCATTTGTATTTCAATTCCAACTTGAATACATGTTAGTTGTAGCATTCCATGTGCCATGTTTAGAATAGCCGAGCCTGCTATAGTTTGCATCTTCGCATGTGTTGCATTAGGCATTACAGTATATTTAGGATCATGCATGATTTCTAATGAGTTTCTTTTTTGGCGTGGAGTACTCGGTGAGTTTTATGCTTTAGCATCCTTGCATGCGTGTGAGTGACTGCCATGAATAGCATGCTTACCATGAGGCTAAATGCTTACGTGATATAACTGCCTTGAATGCCTGTGGGTAGAGGTTGAGTTACTTGAATTGGGACAATTCATCAAATGTTTGTTTTAAGCCCACTAGATAGTGGCAAAATCCCGTTTTTCTAAACCCACCCGAGGGTGGCAAATCCGCGTCTTAGCCTACTTGCGGGTAGCACCATCAAACCATTTTCAAACAAACAAACATGAAATGTTTTGTTCCAATTCAGGCGATTCAGTCTATACTTGTATGCTGTGCACATCACATAGTAACCTAGAGCTAATAACCGGAATAAGAACTCACAAAGTTTTCAAAATCAGATATCATGGTTAGTAGAGGCCGGTCTTCGATTGGGCGAGCGGGGGTGCTCACGAAGTGACCTTCCCCAATCGTACCCAAGTTCCCGAGCCGAGGCAACTTTGGTGATGACGGACACGTGGCCTTTCGGCACCGAGTCAGGGTTTCCTAAATTTCCCATTTTAAAATATTTAGGTGGCGACTCTGTATCTGGCGAAGCAGTCTATGTTTGGCACTTCTTTCAAAAAATATGTTTTCAAAAATGATTTGCCGGATTTGGACTCTTCGGTTCAAGATTGAGAACCGTGACATTTGAGTCCTTCGAACTGTAGTGACCCAATATCGAACCAGAACCGGGGGGGGGACTCGCACTCCTTTTCCCTCGGGATGAGTTCGGGGACGTCTACAGGGGGCTAGCTTAAGTGTTGGCAATGACGGTATTTATGATTACAACGAGGGCACTGCTGAATTCAAGAGGGACGAGCTCTCTTGTTTCAGAGGTTTGGTCTTGGACATCGCTTACAGGTCTGTTTTCTTTATTATTATTATTATTACTCTATTTATGGAAGTATGAGATAATGTTCATCTAAGGGCATCACAAATTACTCGAATATGTGCCTAGTAGTCCGTCCTGTATAAAGGACATTCTCTATGCCATACAAGTAAGTTCAGAAGATCAATAAACATAGAAATATATTTATCCATTGGAAGAGTTTGAGCTCTTGATTATGTACGCTATTTGTGGTTTTGGGTTTCAATACTTGTGGCTGCTCGCTTCTCTTGTAATCTCTATCAGTAGCCAAACCAGAATTTCAACCTCAATGGTGCCAACTTGGTGTCCCATTCCGAATCCCCCATCAACGAATTGAATATAGTTGGATTTCATATCAATTTCATCAAATAATCAATTACAACACAAATTATGATAATATATATATATATATATATATTCCCCCCTCTCAAAAACCAGTAATTTCAGCTTAATTTGATCACATTACATTTTAGTTATTTCATCTGTTGTTTGCTTATTTTTGAATGATCTTTCTTGTTCTAATGGCGTTCCATTTTTGTTATTTGTCTTTATATTGAATACATAACTGTTACTTGTAATTCTTAGTGCATGAATTCTTGGTGCTCAAATGGTTGAAGATTCAAAAATCTTGCTGGAAGCTTTGGTTCTTTCATTTCTTTATTATTTATGTAATAGTATTTGGCCATTTCATTTCTTTATTATTTATGTAATAGAAGGGTCCAATTGATTGTGATTCTTTTGTTAGGCCTGTCAATGTTGTCTGCTGGAAGCGTGCTATCTGTTTGGAGTTCATGGAAAAGGTTCGACTTTTTGCTCACAGATTCAACGTTGATGTTTAGGCACTCTATTTATATTCAACTGTTACATCTATCATTTTAGTTGGTTTCTTAAGTTAATTCATTCTTTAAAGGCAATTTTGTATATTCCAATATGACAGGAAAATAATTTATCAATTGTATGTAAAAGATAAAATAGAAGTGGAAACCTAATTGCCTGTTCGGAACAGAGTTGAGGCGGTCCATTTAGCTTGCAAGCTAATTTACTTGCTTTCCTAGTTAATTTGTTAATTAATTAGGGTTTTGTAATATTTAATTATTTATTCGGACCTTTTGAGTAAGGGCACAATTGTAATAAGTGTGCGTATGTGTGATGTATGTCTTCCAACCTCACGTCTTTCTCTCTTTTATTTACCAGCTTATGATGGTTAGTTTAGGGCATGTTTCAATTAGCATACTTATGCTCGCATGTTTGCATCCATTCATCTGTCTTGCATGCACCAGGCTAGGCACATCATACTAACTGCATCGTATTTCAATTCTAAGTTGAATACGTGTTAGCTGTACCATCTCATATGCCATTCTTATAATAGCCGAGCCTATTATAGTTGCATTTTTGCATGTGTTACATTAGGCATTTCTGTATAGTTAGGATCATGCATTGATTTCTAACATAGCTTCTGTTTTGGCTTGGAGTACTCGGTAAGTGCTTATGCTTTAGCATCCTTGCATGTGTGTGAGTGACTGCCATGATAGCATGCTTACCATGAGACTATATATTTATATGATATAACTGCCTGAATGCTTGTGAGTGAATGTTGGATTATCTGAATTGGAATAATGTATTGACTGTGAGTTTTAAGCCCACTTGAAAATGGCAAATCATCTTGTTTTCTAAACCCACCTGAGGGTGGCAAATCCATATTTTAGCCTACTTACGAGTAGCAAACCGCTTTAAAAAACAAACATGAGATGTTTTGTTCCAATTCAGGCGATCCGGTCTATATTTGTATGTTGTGTGCATCATGTAGTAAATCTGGGCTAATAACCGGAATAAGAGCACATAATGTTTTCAAAACTCGATATCATGGTTAATATAGGCCGATCTTTGATCGAGCGAGCAAGGGTGCTCATGAAGTGACCTTCCCCAATCGTACCCAAGTTCCCGAGCCGAGGCAACTCTGGTGATAACGGACATGTGGCCTTAGGTAACGAGTCAGGGTTTCCTAAATTCCCCCAAAATAAATATTTAGGTGGCGACTCTGTATCTGGCAAAGCAGTCTATGTTTGGCACTTCTTTCAAAAAATCTGTTTTCAAAAATGAATTGCCGAATTTGGACTCTTTGATAATTCATCGGCCTTGCATTGCACTCTGCGAGATTAGATACAGGATCGTGACATTGAATCTTGAACTGTAGTGAGCCCAATGGACAAAACGGGATTCCCTCCCGAGACGTTCGGGGACGTCTACAGCGGGTAGTGGGTGGTGGTGGCTGGTGGGTGGTGAGTGGTGGTGGTAGGTAGTGGTGAGGGGTGGATGGGTGGTGGTGGTGGAACACGGTGGTGGAAAATGGTGGCGGGTGGTGGCTAGTGTTGGGTGGTAAAAAAAAAAAAAACTTAAAACTCAAAACGTAAACACATTTTTTGAGTTTATATTTTTTGGCCAAATTTATAAACAGAGATCACTGATATATAAATCAAAAATTTACCAAATAAGTATTTATTTGAGTTTTTAAAATTTTTGTAAATATAAACAGAAAACTAAAAACGTAAGGTGCTTTTGCATGTTTGGTAACGTTTACGTTTTCAGTTTATATTTCCAAAAATTTTATAAACTGGTTTTTGTTTTTTTTTTTTTTATATTTAGAAAAATATAAACTACAAACACGTTTGGTTTAGACAAAATGTTTAAAAAAAATTTAAAATATAAAAAAGAGTGAGAAATGGCAAGTGGTGGCGGGTGATGGGTGGAGACGAGTGGTGGCGGCGAAAGACGGTGGTAGAAAATGATGGTAGGTAATGGTGGCGGAAGACGATGGTGGAAAATGGTAGCGAGTAGGTGGTGGTGGTGGTAGTGGTGGGTGGGTGGGTGGGTGGGTGACAGTGGCAGGTGGTGGGTGATAGCGAGTGGGTGGTGATGGTGGTGGTGGCGGATGGCGAGTGGTAGCGGGTGGTGGTGGCGGGTGGTGGGTGACGGTGGCGGGTGGTGGGTAGTAGCAAGTGGGTGGCGGGTGGATGGCAGCTGGGTGGCGGTGGTGGTGGCGAGGGATGGATGGTGGTGGCGAGTGGATGGTAGGTGGGTGGTGGGTGGTGAGTGGTGGTGGCAGGTAGTGGTAAGTGGTGGGTGGCAGCGGCAAGTGGGTGGTGGTGGTGGTGGTGGTGGTGGTGGTGAGGGATGGGTGGTGGTGGCAAGTGGGTGGCAGGTGGGTGGTGGGTGGCATATAGGTAGTGGTGGTGGCTGGTGGGTGGAGAGTGGTGGTGGCAGATGGTGGTGGGGAGTGGGTGGTGGTGGCGGAAGACGGTGATGGAAAATGGTAGCGGATGGTGGCTAGTGTTGGGTGGTAAAAAAAAAAAAAAAAACTCAAAACGTAAACTCATTTTTTGAGTTTACATTTTTTGGCCAAATTATAAACTGAGACCATTGATTTATAAATATAAAATTTACCAAACAAATTTTTATTTGAGTTTTTTTTAAAATTTTTGTAAATATAAACTGAAAACTGAAAACGCAAGTGTTACCAAACGGCTACATTTTCAGTTTTCTGTTTATATTTACAAAAATTTTAAAAACTCAAATAAAAACTTGTTTGGTAAATTTTTGATTTATAAATCAATGGTCTCAGTTTATAAATTTGGCCAAAAAATGAAAGCACAAAAAATGAGTTTACATTTTGAGTTTTGAGTTTTTTTTTTTTTTTTTTTACTACCCAACACTAGCCACCACTCGCCACCAGTTTCCACTACCGTCTTCCGCCACTACCACCCACCCCCCACCACCACCTGCTACCACCACTCACCACCCACCTGCCACCACCACCCATCACCACTCGTCGCTACCCACCAACCACCACCACCCACCACCCACCGGCCACCTACTTGCCACCACCACCCACCCCTCGCCACTACCACCACAACCCACCACCCGCCACCCACCCGCCACCACCCATCACCATCTACCGTTCGCTACCAACACTCGCTACCACTACTAACCACCCACCTGCCACCACCATCCACCACCCGCTACCACCACCCACCACCCACCACCATCCACCCGCCACCCACCTGCCACCACCCGCCACCACTACCACCACCCACTCGCTACCACCCACCACCCGCCACTATCACCCACCTACCCACCACCACCACCACCTGCCACCTACTCGCCACCACTCGTCATCCGCCACCCGCTTACTACCACCACCCACCACCTGCCACCACCACTACCACCACCACCCACTCGCTACCACCGGCTACCGTCACCCACCCACCCGCCACCACCACCACCACCACCACCACCACCACTACTCGCCACCTACCCACTCGCCACCACCCGTCATCCGCTACCCACTTGCCACCACCACCCGCCACCACCACCACCACCACCCACTCGCTACCACCCATCACCCGTCACCGTCACCCACCTCCGCACCACCACCACCGACCACTACCCGCCACCACCACCCACTTGCTACCCACCACCCACCATCACCACTTTCCACCGCCGTCTTCTGCTGCCACCACCCGCCACGTGCCACCACTTTCTACCTCCGTCTTCTACCACCATCACCCACCACCGGCCACCATTTTCCACCACCGTCTTCTGCCACCACCACCCGCCATCATTTTCCACCACTATCTTCCACCGCCACCACTCGTCTCCACCCATTACATGCCACCACTTGCCATTTCTTACTCTTTTTTTTTTTATTTATATTTTTAAATTTTTTTAAACATTTTGTCTAAATCAAACGCGTTTGTAGTTTATGTTTTTCTAAAAATAAACAAAAAGCAATTTATAAAATTTTTGTAAATATAAACTGAAAACGTAAACGTTACCAAATAGGTCCGTGTTACCAAACGGCACCTTTATAATTTTAAATTTTTTTTTGGTGATCAACAATAAAATAATAAAAATTTTATGAACTAAATTTAAGCATAAAATTTTAATTATTTATTATTAATAGCAAATAATCAAAATTCTATAATAATGTGGAATAACTCAGACACAATAGTAATGTAAATATGCAATTTTAGCACCAAAAATTACAAATTAAAATTCTTAATTTTAGAAAATAGAAACAAATCATTTATAGCACAAATCATTATAAAATTTCTATAATTTTTATTTGATAGAAAAATATTAGAGAGATAGTATTGAATATAAAAATGTGTTTTGAATAGAAATTATTAGACAATCCCAGAATATTATGTGGTGTTGATGACGTGGTGCTTTGGATACAAGAAATCGCAACTTATACTAACTGATTCCCTTATTATCTTCAAATTACCTAACAATAATGAGTTACTATATTCCATTTATAAAATTTGACGTTATATTATTGATTTAGACCACCACATAAATAACACCATATGGCGCTCCAAGAGTACTAAACAAACTACATATTGTATGTGAACAATGCAAAAGAAAAAAGAAAAAAAAAAACCAAAACTGAGAGGGGCCACGTGACCCCCCTAAGCCTGTTGTGGCTTCGCCATTGTGGTTACTGTGAAACCTAGAAAATCCTCTCACATGGATTGTTGATGAGACCCAACGAAGAGATGAGTTTGGCTCCTGTAGATCTATAAAAGATGAACATGATCGGCGCCACCCAACCGAGGTTGCTAGCTGGAGGCACTCCGATGATCAAGTTAGTCCTTTCATTGAAAGAATGAATGTATAAACATAAAGAGTGATTGTGTGCTGTGTGGAGAGAGAAAACATACCTCAACTTGAGATGTCCCCCCTTTATAAAGGTGGAGGTTGGCGGGGTGTATGATATTTGTTTGGACCCATTGTAGGCCTTATTTGGGTTAACCTCAATAAGCTGATATATATTATTTTTTTGGCTCCCACAGTTACCTATATGTAAAGAAAATCAACTTTGCTCCCCGAAGGTTAATTATATATAAGTTACCTAATTTTAAGGATAAATTACATTAACGGTATCTATAGTTTAAGTCTTGTGTTATTTTGATCATTAACTTTTCAATTGCGACACATTTGATCTTAAATTTTGAATATTATTCCAAATAAAAACAATTGAAGATACCATTTCTCAATTTCAAAGGCAAAGTCGTCAATTTGATAAAATATAAACTAATTTGACAAATATAAATGTCCAAAAAATATTTTTGAATTTTTAAAAATTATTTCTACTCACTAAAGATAAAATTATGTAAAATTGATCATTTTTTTAGACATTTATTTATCTTTTCACCAAATTAATTTTTATTATATGTTTGGATGATAATCATGTAATGGGTGATTGTTTTTAATTTTATTAAATTAGTTTATATTTTTTTCAAAAGTTAAATATAGTGACAACTTTGATATCATTATTAAACTAATCTGTTAAATCAAAAAATGATTACACATTAAAAGTCTAACAACTACCCATTACATGATTATCATCTAAACACATAATAAAAATTAATTTATTAATAAATAAATAAATAAATAAATGTCTAAAAGATTTATCAATTTTACATAATTTTATTTTTGGTGGGTAGAAATTATTTTTAAAAATTTAAAAATATTTTTTTGACATTTATTTTTGTCAAATTACTTTATATTTTATCAAATTGACCACTTTACTCTTGAAATTGAGCAATGGTATCTTCAATTGTCCTTATTTGGAACAAAATTAAAAAATGAAGGTCAAATGTGTCACAACTGAAAAGTCAGGAATCAAAGTGACACGAGTTCCAAACTATAGGGACTCTTAATGTAATTCACCCAAATTTAAATTACATAGAAGTTAGTTCTCCAAGTTAAAATCTTACATATCCATTTTTAACCTTCCACCACAACTTCACTGTCGACACCATCACCACCACCAATACTATCTTTACTTAGGGTTGTAAACGAGTCCTGTCGAGTCGAGTTTTAGTATGTTTAAGCTTATTTATTAAGATTTTAATGAGTTTGAACTTGAACTCAAGTTTAATAAAAATTTGACGAACCAAACTCGAGCTGAGTTGACTTTAAACTTTATTTGAATTTGAGTCTGTTCACGAGTTTTAATGAAGCAAAAAAATTATAAATTCATACTTGCATAAGAGACTAAAGTTACAATTAAAATTTTGATTATACAATTATATATATAATATATATAAACATACTAAAAGAAAAGTCAATATCTTACGAAAACAATAATATCTACCACCACTATTGCATAGTTAGCTATTATTTACATATAAATAAATTTAGCTATTATTTACATTTACATTATTTAAATTTATAAATAACATATTTATCCTATTTTTTATACATGTCTTTACGTTATTTAATATATGAATAATATATTTATTTTACTATTTAAATAAATATTAAACGAGGCTAACTAACGAGTCAACTTTTAGTATGTTTAAACTTATTTATTAAGATTTTAACGAGTTCAAACTCAAGCGTAATAAAAATTTAACGAATTGAGTTCGAAGGAGCCCTTATCTAGTCAAGCTCGAATTTGCTCATGAAACGACTATATTTATTTGTAGCCCTACCTCTATTACATCTCTTCCCTTTACCACTACCATCATCGTCAATACCTACATTGCTACTATCACTATTATCTCATTACCATTTGGCATGAAGGTTTGAGTTGTGTTGGGTTGGGGCTATTTTAGCCAAGAAATTACAAAATAGACTTTTTAGCTTAATAAAATAAAATGTCACATCTAAATCATAATCATTTTATTTTTTCTCTCATAAAAGTCAAAAAAGTCAAAAAACCTATCTCAAATGAGGCTTTTTGGCTCTAAAGTTAAAAAAATAGTCAAAAAATTAAAAAGTTAAAAAGTCAACATACATCTCAAACGAAGGCAAAATAAATGAATTGGTCAAATTTTTTATCTAATAGGTACAGAATTCTACCAAATTCTACCAAATCTATTTATTAAATGAACTAGTTTGAGTTGAATTGTTTTGATACAAAAGTGATTTTAACAGCTTAAACTTGTTGGTTTGCCACATCTAGCTTTGTTTAACATCCCAGCTTTATTGATGAAATGCAAATTAAAAGGGCTAACTAGTGTTATGTTATCTAGCCGTAACTAGTGCTATAATTTGAGGGTTGCTTGCCTAATCTGCCGGCCAATGTGGGCCCCATGGCTGATGTCAAACATCTAGTAGTTAGTTTTACGGGGCTGACAAGCCTTCAAAAGCTGACTCTAATCCAGGTTTCCCTTTACAAAAAAATAATAATATGACTGATCAGTTTGTTTGGTTTTAATTTTTTAAATTTATTTTTTTTTAAATTAAATTTTTTATTTTTTGTATTTATTTTTATTTTTAGTGAATATTTTTAAAATTTTAAGTTTTTTTTTTTTTTGAAATTTTTTAGATACACATTACTTATATGTATCTAAATGTACAAAAATATAAAAATTGTACTGAATTTTTTTATTATATTTTTGGTATTTAGTGTATTTTAAATTTTATTTTCACAAATATTATACTTCTTAAATATATTTATGTAAAAAAAAATTACTTAAAATATTAAAAAGACTCATTGAAAACATTAAAATATGCAAAAATAAAAAAGTATAATTTTTTGAAAACTATTTTCAGAAAACCAAAATCAAACAAGCTGTTTGAATCTTATAATAAAATAAATTATAAATTTTTCATTTTATTAATTTAAATTTAAATTTTTTTAATTTGTTTTCAATATAAATTATTTATATATTTTTGTTAAGTAAAATTGTTGGGAAATGTGTATTTTAGTTATTAAATTCAATAAATACATATATTTTGACATTTTTTTGCACACATACATAGAGTTTAATAATTAAAATATATATTTTCAAATAATTACTTAACGAAAATAAATAAATGATTTATATTAAAAATAAATTAAAAAATTAAGGTTTAAATTGATAAAAATTAAAAATTTAAGATTTATTTTGTTACAAGATTTTTTTTTTGGTGTAATTTCCTCATTATTTTTTCAAGTAGATTTTTTATTTTTGTTTTTAGTAGTTTATATTTTATAATTAAAAAAATCACTTTTAGGTTCTTGCAAGACGGACTTATAAATGCGGACAATTACCACCAAAAAAAAAAAAAAATCCTATGGTTTGAGTTTTGTGATAAGAAAAATATTGAATTTTTAATTTTATCAATTTAAAATTTAGTATTTTAATTTATTTTCATTCTAAATCATTTATCTATTTTTGTTAAGTAAAATTAATTAAAAAAATAGTCATTAAGCCTTATATAAGGATACATAAAATATGTAAAATATTTTTTTTATTGATTTTATTAACTAACATACTAATTTTCCATTGATTTTCTTAATAAAAATAGATAAATGGTTTAAATTGAAAAAAAAAATTATAGTTTTGATTGATAAAATAAAAAATTGGAGCTTATCTTGTTAGAAGGCTCAAATCTTAGGATTTTGTTTTTGTAATTTTTCCTAAATTTTTTTAGAAAAATAAAATAAAAAAATTCGAAAATAGTCTACTACAATATAATTTTTATTTTTGTTGTCAGATTTTCAGATTTTTTTCAATTTTCTTTTCTTTTAAATTATTTTAGGCTTGATGAATTGAAAATTAAAAACTTTAACACGATTTTTTCAAAAAAAAAAAAAAAAAACATTTAAAAAAAAAGGATAAATTACTCGTAAGTCGCATATTGAAAAATGTTACTCTATCTAGTCCTGAATGTTTTTTTATAAACCATTTAGTCCTTTTTTTACATCACAACATTATCATCAAAACATCAAACATCATATATTCGAACATCATCATCAACACTGAACATCGTCACCAAACTGTCTCTCTCTTCCCTCCTTTTCCTCTTCATCTTCTTAGGAGTCCCTCTCATCTGTCCACTGCCTCTCCTCTAGCGACACCACTTCTCCGTTCACTGCCTCCTCCTCACCTACTTCAAGATCCACCCCCTCTCTCTCTCAGATCGTGAAACCCTAGGCAGCGATCCATCCATCACACCATTAGGTCCTACTCCATAACCGCCTCTGTTACTCCTCTTCCCTTGCCGTTGTCAGAGACGAGGATTGGTGATGAAGGAGATGAATCGAGATCGGAACACGAGGTTGTGATCGATTTACGCGTGGATTTGAAGGGAATTTTGAGATTGAATGCTTGTGTGTAGGGTTTTGAATAAGATTGCTTCGTAATGGTGGAGTTTAGGGATGAAGAAATGAAGAAATTGAGGGATTGCGACATTTTTTTTTGGAGATTTTGTGGAATTTGCGGATTTCTGAAGATCGAGAAGCGTGTAATCGAGTGTATATAGGTCTGTGTGTATGTATATATATGATGTCTTAGTTGTGTGTTTTGTTTTTTTAACATTGCGACGGTGCTGTGTGTGTTGATGTTTTAGTTGGTGTTTGTTTCGTTTTGGAGGGAGTAGTTAAATTTTGACAGATTTAGATACGTGTTTTGTGGAAAACGTAATATTGGATAATGTTCAATGTAGTGGATTACATTTTTGGCACATGAAGTAGAATGGTTGTTTGGTTTGATGTGCATTTAAATGATGGAGATTAACTGTACAGTTTTGTGATCGATGTTCAGCTTGTAGTTTGATAATCTGAAGGTTATGTTCCCAGAATCATAATACTCGTTGTTCCTTGAATTTCCAACACATTGGAAAGATCGGTTTTTTTGAATGATCACTGCAACTGTGTTTTGTGGAATTCGTAATTTGTGGATGATGTTCAAGGTAGCGGGTTACATTTTGGCACATGAATTAGAAGGGTTGTGGATGATGTTTTGTTAGGTTTTTATTGTTGGCAACCCCGTTTGACAAAACTCCTTTGAGTTGTAATTTTATTCGCATTTTTATTTCAGTGAGGCTATGAGTTTATTAGATGCGAATCCAACCCGAATCGAGCTTTGCGGAGAAGGTTGTGATGTTAATGCTTTCAAGATTGCCACTTCGCTGATTATTACGGGGGTCGAGCTGCCCGGTCAGCTCGCGGCCGAAGCAAAATTCAAATTTGCATTCAAAATTGCATGTCAGCCGTTGCTCGCTCGAGCCAAGGAGTGCTCGCTCGAGCTAAGGCTTGCTCGCTCGAGCCAAGGAATGCTCGCTCGATCCAAGGATTGCGTCCATACAAAAACCTGAAGAAAGTGATTGGTCGCTCGAGCCAAGGATCCGTCGCTCGAGCGAAGGCACTAGTAGAAATCACGAAATTTACTCTCCTCGCTCGAGCCAGGAAATCCTCGCTCGAGCGAGCCTCAGAATCCGGATTTCTCAAGGAGTTTGATTTCTTCCCAATCTTGGATTACTTTTGGTTCTCTATAAATACTTGGTTTTCTCCCAAAACTAAGTAATTGATTGAAGTCCTCCAGATCTTCTTTTTGGTTCTAAAAGGTTTATATCTGGGGATATTTTATTTTTCTTTGATGTCTTATTGAGTATTCAACTCATGATCTGAAAAGGCTACATCAAAGGTTTTGTTTGTTACACAAAAGAGAGAGTTGTTCTTCAGTTGTGGATTCTGAAGAATTCGGTCTGAAGCTTCGGTGGTGGAATCCGGAGTGGCTCATCAGAAAGACAATTCCGTGGTGAAGATGGGGTTGGAAGAGGCACATAGAGGTTGGTTCAATTAGGCGTTGTGGATTCGCTAGATAATTGAGAGTGATACCTGTGTAATTCCTTTATATCTTCTTAGTGGATTGTTCTGGTGGCTGTGGCCCGTGGTTTTTTTATCACAATTGGAAGGTGTCCAATTGTGGTTTTTCCACGTAAAATCTTTGTGTCTCTTTCTCTTGATTGTTTGATTGGGATTTTTATATTCTGCTTAAAATTGATACATAATCACAAATCAACATCTAGGAGGTTTCTAGATTTTTCATGTTTTAATGAATTTGATGATGGATCTCGAGAATAATGTTTGATATTTGATGAATAATTCTAATGTTTAATGGTTGTCTTTGATGTTTGATGAATAATCATAATGTTTAATGGTTGATGTTTGATGAATAATCCTGACGTTTGATAATGTTTGATATTGGATGAATAATTCTAACGTTGCTAATGTTTTTACCGAATTATACAAATAATCCTGACGTTGTAATGTTTGATGTTTGATAAATAATTCTGACGTTGTTAATGTTTGATGTTTGATGAATAATGTTTGACATAAAATGACCTATAGTAAGCTTTTAGAGAAATATGACCTATTAGTCCAACAAAAAACTTTCGAAACTAAATGAGTTAACATTTTCAAATTTGGAATTTATTAGTGCTTTCTCCTAAAAAAAATTGATTTTTTTTCTGTTTTGGGTGCTATTACCGTACAGCCTTAAACTATCTCTACCATCCCTCGACAGAATTCTAATTCTAGAAGTTCCTAAATTCGAATTTTTAAGTATTGAACACATATTACAACCTACTAATACAGTGATATATACCAATAAGTATATATCCATACTATTATATATATGAGAACTTAGATTGGTGTTTTGAAATTTTGTATCTATTTATGTGAAGTATCCAATTAATAAAAAAAAAATTAGATAATATGATGGGACAAAACTTGAATTTAAGACCACAAAGTTAGTAAGGGTTGGTTTGGGATGTTCTAAAAAAGTGCACTTTTTGACTTATTGGCTTATATGGGTTGGGTTTGATGTGATGTGTTAGAGAGGTGATGTGATTTAAATAAGATGATGTGACTTAAATAGGATAGTGACTTTTTGACTTTTTGTATTATTTAGGCTATGCCAAACTTGGCCTTACAGCCAATATATATTAAATATTTTATTTTATTTTTATTTATTTAACTTTACACACTCATTACGTGTGCCAACTGCTATATAAACAGGGGCGGAGCCACTAAGGGCCTGGGAGGGTCACGTCCCCCCCCCCCCCGGCGGGTGGACATTTCAAAAATTTTTCTTTTGGTTAATACTAACACACAGTATAGCTTCAAACCAAACACTACTTATTTTTTTTTTAAATGTAAAGAAAATATTTTAAATAAGAAAATTTATAAAAACATTATTAAAAGTGAAATGTCAATGATATTTTTGAAATTATGAGAGCAATAATGGTTATTTTGATTAAAAATAAAGAGATTATGATAAGTTATATTATTATTTATGAAAATTTCAATATAATGGTTATGTCTATCATTATTGACATGCAAATATAATTAATTTCAGTGAAGATATGAAATTTATTGGATTGTTAATTACATTTGACATGTGGAGTTTATTCTCCATGTATTTCTTTCCATTCATAACTAAAATGACAACTATATAAATTATAATCAAGCAACACATCTTCAATTATAAAAAAAAAAAATTATAATAGGTCATAACTAGTATCAGAATGAGTCATAACTAACTATTACTTGATATATAGTTATAACCAAAATAACATCCACAAAAAGTTATAACTAAATTATATCTAACACTATAATGTGTTATAACTAAAGACCACGAAAATCATAATTGCGACATATGATAGACACTTTTTTTGCGGTATGTTTTATAGAATTTCTCTACTAAAATATATCATTTCTATCTTAACTTATCTTCTTTTTAAATTTTCCAATCCACCTATAAAATAGTTACTCCTTAATATTTGTATAAAATTTAATCTCAAATCCTTTAATTTAAAATTCACATTTATCCAAATGAACACTTAACATTTAAGTTTAATAATATCTCATTGTTATTTTTTATAAAATAAAAAAAAATAATTTTATCATTAATTTTTGTACCTCTTCACTTAATTGTTGGCTACTTCACTGATCATAATGTAATACCTGTAAATGAAAATGTCAACCTTTAAACTCTGCTACCGACCCCATTTGCCTTTGCATTTTCACTCTATATAAGTCCTACAATGTGCCAAGGATTTACCCATCTCTCTCTATCTCTCTCACACACACAGACATATTCCTCCAACATGTGTTCCTCAACATTCACCTCCTCTCTCTACCTTCTTTCCTTCACTCTTCTTATCCAAATTGTCATTGGAGTCAACCCTCTCTTCCATTTCTGTTCAAGTCCTGAAAAGTTCACTGCTAATAGCCCTTATGAATCAAACTTGAACAAGCTTATGCGCAATCTCTACCTCAAAACCCCTCCAACAGGGTTCGGTGTTGGCTCAGTGGGACAATACCGTAACATGGCCAACGGCCTCTCTCTCTGTCGTGGCGATGTCAATTCCAAAGACTGCGCTGCCTGCGTTGCTGAAGCCAGTGGCGAGATTCGCAAACGCTGCCCATACAACAAAGGATCGGTCATATGGTACGACAACTGCCTCGTAAAATACTCAAACACCGATTTCTTTGGCAAAATTGATAATGGAAACAAGTTCTACTTGTGGAACGGGAGAAATGTGAGCAACCCTTTGTCATTCAACCAAAAAACCAAAAATTTGTTGAGGCAACTATCTCAACAAGCTTATGTTGCACCAAAAATGTACGCTACTGGAGAGTTGAAGCTCGGATATTCAGAGAAACTCTATGGGTTGGTTCAATGCACTAGAGATCTTTCTAGTGTTGATTGTAAGAAGTGTCTTGATGGAATCATAAGTGAGCTTCCAAGTTGTTGTGATGGGCAAGAAGGTGGGAGAGTTGTTGGAGGGAGTTGTAACTTCAGATATGAGATTTATCCATTTGTGAATGTTTAGAGCATAGCATAGTTTGTGATATTACAAATGAATAAGTGTTATATATATATTATGCCAACTTATTGGTATTTGCTGCCTGTTTTGGCTTTCTTATGTATTGTTGAATAAAATGCATCTCTATGATGATTTGTGCATGAATGACTGATGTTGTAAAAACTATACATTGATGTGGTTGAGGTATGATCAATTGCTATGTTTTGTATAAATGATATTTCATTGCTATAAATCAAGAAGAGCAACACTACAAATTCAGAAAAATTCAAAATTTATCCAGATTTAATTTGTTTGAATGAGATTCATTCTAGGTGTGGCTCACGGCACAACTCTTCATCTACACTATACGCTCATTTTTTGGATAATTTTCATGGTTGATAAATTTGAACTGTAGCATTAGTCAATAAAGAATAATATAAATGATATTTCCCATATATATAAATATATTTTTTCTATACATTTTTTTACAAAAATGATGCGATTGTTTGCCATCGTTTCATTCAAATGGTTTATAGTATTAAAACACAACAATCACATGATTCTAGATGTATTTTTTTCGATGAATGATTTGTGCATGAATGAATGATGTTGTAAAAACTATACATTGATGTATGATCAATTGCTATATTTTGTATAAATGGTATTTCATTACTATAAATCAAGAAGAGAAACACTACAAATCTAGAAAAATTTAAAATTTATCCAGATTTAAATTATTTAGATGAGATTTATTCTAAGTGTGGCTCACAGCACAGTAACTCTTCATCTACACACACTCAATTTTGGACAATTTTCATGGTTGATAAATCTAAACAGTAACATTAGTCAATCAAGAATGATATAAATGATATTTTTCATATATATATAAATAGATTTTTTTTCTATATATTTTTTACGAGGATGATGTGACTATTTGCCATTGTTTCATTCAAAATCAAAACCATAATGGTTTATAGTATTAAAACACAACTATCACATTATTCTAAAAATAATTAGATTGTTAAGTTTTGAGTTTTTTAAAAATTGTTTTTTGAGTTTTTAATTCTAATTTTTTAATTTTTAATGATTTTTAAAAATATTTTAATTATTTTTTTTAATTTTTGGATCCACTTAATCTTAATATGTTTTAAAAAAGTAAAAAAAATTGTACAACTTTTTTTTTTTTAAAATTCAAGGAATATAACAAAATACGAAAATGTATTGAATTTTTATTTTATTTTTTTTATATATATTTTTTTTGTATTTGATGAATCTTTCTAAGTTTTTTTCCAAAAATATTCACTTTGCTTGTTTTTGGTTTTCCAAAAACATTTTTCAGAAAATTCTACTTTCTTGTTTTTCGTATTTTTTTTCTGAATTTTTTTAATATTCTAAGAAATTTTTTTAAAAATTTTTAGACACACTTAACATAAATACACATAAAAAGTATAATTTTTGTGAAAAAAATCTTTTAAAAATTCACTAAATACTAAAAATACAAAAAAAAATAAAAATACAAGAGTTCAGTATATATTTTGTATTTTTTTGTATTTATTAATTTTTAAAAATATTTTTCACAAGTTTTTACTTGTTAGATACATCTAAGTAAGGTGCATCTAAAAAAGTAAAAAAAATGCTTAAAATTTTAAAAATATTCACTAAAAAGAAAAAAAAAACAAGAAAAACAAAAAAACTCAGTTTTCAAAAAACTTAATCCAAAAAACTCAAACAAAACGCACACATTATATTTTTTAAGCATATTAAGTGTATCTAAAAAATAAAAAAATTTGTGCAAAATATTAAAAAAATTCACTAGAAAAAAAAAAGGGAATTTTTTTTTTCTGGAAAGTGGATTTAATTTTCTGGAAACAAACATGGTGATTATGTTTTTGACTAAAAATGAAAAACCTTCCTAGACGGCTTTTAATTACCAAAAACAAAAAAGGAAAAATACAATTCAGTGTAGATTTAGGGGAAAAAAAAAAAATTACACTTAAGTGGTAAACTTTATAAATATTAATAATTAAAATTTTAAACTTTTTCATATATTTGTAAATATAATGTTTATTTAAAATTCACTGAATTGTAATTTCTCCACGCACACAAAACAAACAAAAAAAAAAACAAAAAAACAAAAAAACAAAAAAGGAAAAGAAAAGAAAAGAAAAGAAAAGAAAACTACGGTTAAATTATTTCATAGAAAAAATCAGTATAATAAATTTTCGAAAAAAATAAATTTTTTCTTCTGGTATTCTAAATACATTCATTTTTTTGTTTTTGTTTTTACAAAAAAAAAAAAAAAAAAAAAATTTAAATCATAAAAAGGACAATGTGAGAGATGGAATGTTTTCAGTGACATGCCAGTGTTGGACAAGAAAGAATACAAGAAAGAGTTATATTTATTTCAAATTTAATTTTAAATTTTAGAGAATTTAAGAGGTTAGTAGAACTTACCAGTACTCTATTTTGATGATCAAAGGTTTATTTAGAGTTATATGTATATATCTTCTATAAGAAAAATTAAGTTCATCTAATTAATAATCGTAACCTTTTCATCTTGTCTTGTTTGTCTCTAAAAAATTGATGATTTATTTTTAAAAATATACTTATAGTCCATATTTTAAAAAATAAATGGGAATTAAACCATTTTTTTACATTTTGGTTTTGATTAATTTCTTAAATTTTATGATTTAGTTTGATTATTAAACTTTTAAAATTGTAGATGTCAATTTATTTATCAATTCACCTCATACTTGAATTAAACCGATCCGTGAACAATTTTGATAAAAATCATCTTTTTAAATAAAATTGGACATTAGGCTTTGAATTACATTGCATATGAAATATATATACATATATAAATAAAAGGTGGAGTTAAAAATTTTTGTTTGACTTTGTTGAATCATTAAGCTTTTCATGAATGAAATATTGACTCGCTCACTTTTTACTCTTCTCATTAAAGTAAATTACATTTTATTGTTTAAGGAACCTTATTCAATGTTATGACATGTTCTATATAAATTGCCCAATTAAGAAATGTTTTGAAAAAGCACCTCTCTCAGCTGCAACATATATTACTGATTTTAAAAAACATTATCCTAATTGACCAACAACGTCAAATCATTCAAATCTTGTAATATATAAGTGGGCCAAAAATTCGGGTAATTGTCTTGTTTTGACCCACAATGGAGATACATAAATTGCATGAGTAAAAGCGTGTTAGTATTATTATAATCTAGAAGTGAGAGAACATGTCAGAACAGGTGATCATCACCACCACAAAGGATACATTAGTGGCCAGTTGCCTAATTTGTTTGTCAATAATGATTTAGAGCTGACGAGGTCTAAATCTATCATTAGTGAGGTAAAAAATAAAAACAATAAAAGAAAAAGAAAATAACATACACTGTGATAATAGATGAGACTCACTATCACATAATTAGTGATAACTTTAATTACTGATCGCAAACATTATTATTTATTTGTAATTGGTGTTAGTGCTAGTACCTAATCAACTTTCCAATGGAAAAATTTCTCATACTAAACTCTAATTCAATCACTTAAATAGTTCTTATTATGAATAGTCATATCTTAATATTACTTAAACATAAATATAAATATAACAAATTTTGTAATGGTTTTAGAAAAATAATTTTTTCTTAAACTTCGATCTATTTTTTAAGTCGAACTCATGCGTCGAGGTTGGCATGTATTAGTGGTAACGCGATTTATGTCGTGTTATGATTCACGTACTATATTTAGTTGTTCAAAATCATTATCGGGTAAATATAAAATTGAAGTCAAAGTAAGCTCCATAAAAATAGTGTTTTTGTGGGTTTCCCAAATTGAAGAAAGGAAAGTATATCCTACATTGCTTGGCTAGGCTAACATTGTATGGGTTTGCAAGCATTGGGTTCACAACTTGGAGAGAGCCCCAAGGGGTACCCAAGTTTTGTGAAAGGGTAAGGTTATGGACAAAGTGGGTTAGACCTATTGGACCCAAAACAAGTACACACACCGCCATCCATCGGGTGTGAGGTTGGGTTGGGCTTGTTCGGCTCAATGCTTATCTTTTTGGACAAAAAACATTTGAATTTCGGTTTCAAATTCAAACTTAATTCCAAAATGACCCCATCATATTGAAATGCTGATAGTTTGGTCCAGCACACCTGTCCAGATTTTTCCTCTAACTGAACAGGTTCATTATCTGTTCAAATTTAACCCGAACAGATACTTTACTTGTTTAAATCTATCCGAACAGGTTTGTTACCTGTTGAAGTCAATTATGAAAAGTCACCAGTTCACCTATAAATAGACAAGTTCTCCATTTGATTTTTCATCCAATTTTCGTTCTTCTTGTCTGCTTTTATTTCTTGCATTTTACTGCATAAATTTCCTGTGAGAAAGAATATAAACACAAAGTGTGTTCGTTGGACATTTAGTTTGTAGTGCTGCTACTAATGTGTTGTTGATAATTTTATCTTGGGAGATAGACGTTTATAATCTGAAAGTACCGTAGAGAGGATAAATCTGTCTTAAGGACACGGTGTTGAACATTGGACTTAATCAAATTTTGTTCAAGAAAATAATATTGTAAGTGGTTGTTGTTGTTGTTTTGTTTTTCCCCCAGATTCTAGTTTTGTTTTGTAACAAAATAAGAATCTGTTTTTCTTATTATATATATATATATATATGTACTGTTTTGATTTTTGTAATCAAACAGACTCTCTCCTTTCTTAATTTTCTTTCTTCGAATACTGTGAAGATTGGCTAACAAATTTTAATGTTTAATTCAATTATAGAAGAAGAAAATATAAGTACCTTGTGAAAAAAAAAAAAAAAAAATTCACTTAGCAATTTGATGAATTTGATCTAAGTTCTTTAAAGAATCAAATATTCTAATTGATTTTGTTAAGTTTTTAGAATATATTAATCTCGTCGAGTCCAAATTATGGACTAGAATGAATCCACCTCCTAACTTCAATGTTCAGACCTTGAATTTGCTGTGTATTTGTTATTGAAAAACAAAAGGAAAGAATATATATATATATATAAAGGAATCTGTTAAAAAATAAAATTGTGTTATGTTACTTTCAAAATTCCGTGATGTTCCACTTTATGAGCTTCCCTAAGCACTTTATTTGCTTCATCTTTGGACAAACCTGCTAGGGGAGCCCCATAAAAACCTCTTCAGTACAACTTCCCTTGGTCAAGGAAGAAGCGAAGGGTCCACCTCTTGACTTTGATGGCATCTAGGGGTTTTCAAGAAGTGCCATCTTCTCTAGTTAATCGATGTATGGTGGTCTTCAGTATTCACTCCTCAAATGGGCTTCCTTTTCCTTTGGATAAGCTTGACAGTTCACTCATTGTTTTTGCAAATTAGCGTTTTCTTTTTCCATTTTTGGCTAGTAATAGCCCTATCTCTGTATGCAACGGTATATATTGATATCAACATCTCAACGAATCTGTTTAAATTTATGAGTTACTTCTTGCTTGTCGACACATCTTGCCAATAAGATGTTTGACTCTCAAAAATACAGTTCTCATTTGAAGAGCAAGAAAGGTGCTAATTGTACTAGGCTTTTGCCCCACTTTGCTTGTTCTTAACTATTACATTATGTGTTCTTTCCATTCTTTAACATTTCACTCTGTATGTCCCTCTGCCATTACTGTAGGTGCTATTCTTTTCTCGGTGACAATGACTATGCAATCCTTAAGAATATCCATATTTTCCCTTTGTGTAGCCATGGCATTGGGAAAACGATTTTGCATCTGAGAGGTGTGTTAAATCTGAATATTATCAAATTAAGTCAGCAACTTTTATACTATGCTTCTGTACGGTGCTAAGAATGGTTTTTTCAGAGTAAAGTTGTCAAATGCTTGTTTTACGACTAATTTGGAATCTCTCTAGATTTTCAGTTTGTAAAGGCCATGCTTCTGCACGGCAAGTAACCCTAATATTAGCACCTCACACTCAGCCTTGTTATTGAACATTCAAAATCAAGTTTGTAAGACAAGTATATCTCTTTCCCATATTTGATGTTTAGCGTGATTTCCACACCACATTTGCCAACCCCAGATACTCCGTTAAACTTTAAGTCCAGTAGGCTTTAGCTTTTGTTGTCGAGGCATACACCTTGCCAGGTAGAACTACCTCAGCAGGTTCATGTTCACCAGATGGTAACTACGCCAGCAGGTTTGTGAGTGCATGGCTTTCGATGGCTTTTTGGTTAATGCACGGAATGCCATATTCTACAAATGTCAATATCTATCTCACTAGGTGGGAACTATGCTAGCAGGTCTGCAAGTGCCTAGCTTTTGATGGATTTTGGGGTGATGCACGCAATGTCATATTCTGCAAATGTCAAAATCCATCACGCTATTCTCCCTTTCAGTGCTGGCTTGCTCATCAACTATCGGATGAGGTCACTCCTGGTTACAACCTAGATCGGGTGTGCTAAAAAATAGTACTGCAACATTTGTGCTATGAAAATCAAAGCCAAGCAATGTCTTTCAATTGGAGTATAGTGCAATTCTACTCTGTTGACTTTTCTATTGATGTAGCAGACTTGCTTTTAAGCGCCATCAACATTCTAGACAAATAGGGCTCCGATGGACCTAGTTGTGGAGGTGAGATACAATACTAGAGATTTCCCAAGTTATGGCGTGGTCATCATGAGTGGAGAAACAAGTGCTCGCTTTACATCCTTAAAAGCTCGATTGTGTTCTGGTAACCACTCAAACTTATGGGGTATGTTTGATTTGTATTTGAGAGATGAATTTTAGAAAAAAATTTCTAAAAAATGGTTTGGTTTGAGTTTTTTTCAAAAAATTTCCAAAATCACTTTCTCTCTCTTACACATTAATCAATCACTTTTTCTTTCTCCTCTTTCCTTCTCAATCACTTTTTCTCTCACACACATCTACTCAAATTCTCCCAAAATATCAAATCATCCCAAACTCCCAAAAAAACAACTCTCCCAAAATATACAACCAAACAAACCAAAAAAATTTCTAAACTCTCTCCTCAAATTTTTTTTCAAAAACAACTCTCTTAAAAACAAACCAAACAAGCCCATGATTTCTTTTTAGCAACACTCTGAAGGGAGAAGTGATTTCAACGAGAGCCAGGATAAATCACCTTAAGTAAGACACTTTGTCTAGAAATTTATTCAAGGCCTTTAGGGAAAAAAGCGGGGACATTTCTGTGGTTGACCTTATTTTATCTCCATCTACCTTTATCCTCCGCTGATGAATCAAGAAGGTGAGGAATTTTTCCGCAGTAACTTTGAATGCACACTTAAGAGGATTCATCTTCAGACAGAACTTTTGGCAGCGTTGAAAGACTTTCTCTAAGTCATCGAGGTATCTGTTGGCCTTGACAGACTTCACCCCTAAGTTATCTACATAAACCTCTACTTCACAATGTAACATCTCATGAAACGTTGAAGTCAATTTTCGCTGGTAGATTGCCCTTATATTCTTCAAACCGAAGGGCATCACTATATAGAAAAAATTTCTAAGCGGTGTCCTGAAAACTGTCTTCTTAGCATCTTCCTTGGCTATCTTGATTTAATTGTAATCCTTGAACCCATCAATGAAAGAAAACATTTTGTGTCTTGCCGTAGAGTCAACAAGTGTATCTACATGAGGCAGAGGGAATCCATTTTTTAGGCAAATTCTATTCAGGTTGCGGAAATCGACACAGATTCTTATCTGGCCATTCTTTTTCTTTATGGACACAGTGTTTTCCATCTATTTCAGGTACTATATGGGCTTAATGAACTTGGCTTTTTGTAATTTCTCTACTTCTTCTTTGATTTTTACTTCAAGATCAAGGTAATACTTCCTAATTTGTTGCTTTATTGGCTTAAAGTTAGGAAATGTGTCAAGGTGATAGGTGACAAGGGATGGGTCAAGGTTTGGCATCTCACCATACATCCAAGCGAAGACATATAACACAAGAGGAGGATCCCGACAACCAGTCCCAAGCCCAGGTAAAGGAGGAGTGTTGTGTGTTAGGTAGCCGACAATGAACACGTAAAAAAACCATTCGGATCCTTTATGAAAATGAATCCTACATTGAATCGATTAAATGCTAGGTCGTTCTTCTCAAGTGACGCATTGCGCTTGCCTCCAGGTGTTTGGAAAAATGAGCAAGGGACGTTGTATCAACGCCTGGGAGCGGTGAAAAATGGGTAAAGGTTTTCGCATTTTTTTTTGACGAGCGTGCGTAAAGAAACTAGTCCAAGACTATAGGTTTAGGGTAGCCACTTGAAATATAGGAACTTTAATTGGTAAGACGATGAAATTGGTAAATGTTATGATTAGGAGGAGAGTTAGTAAAGCATGTGTACAAGAAACTAAGTGGACGGGTAAGAAAGCTAGGGAAATTGAGGATACCGATTTTAAATTATATTATAGTGGTAAGGATAGACGTAGGAATGGGGTAGGAATCATAGTTGCCAAGGGTCTTGTGAAAAATGTAGTGGTAGTCAGTAAGAAAGGGGATATGATTATGTTAGTTAAGCTAGTTATTAAAGGAAATATAGTGAACGTTATTAGTGCATACGCCCCTTAAGTAGGATTAGATGATCAGACTAAAAGGGATTTTTGGATTATAGATGGATATTTCAATGGCCATGTTGGCATAGATAAACTAGGCTATGAAAGGGTGTATGGTGGATACGGTTTTGGTGATAGAAACGAGGTTAGAGAGAGTATCTTAGATTTTGCGTTGGCTTTTGACTTGGTGGTGGCCTATACTATGTATAAGAAGAGGGAGGAGCATTTGACAACATTTAAGAGTGGGTCTGTTAAGAGCCAAATGGATTACTTTTTAGTGAGAAAAGTGTACCGCCTAAAATGCAGTGATTGTAAGGTGATTCTTGAAGAGAGCTTGACCTCTTAACATAGGATTTTGGTACTAGATTTATGTTTTAAAGGATAATACCAAACTAGAAAGGATGGTGGGCATCGTAGGACGAGATGGTGGGACCTCAAAGGGGATAAACTAGAAATATTTAAGAATAAAATGGACAAGAAAAGTGCTTGGGACTTGGAAGATGATGCGAACCCGATGTGGAACTCGATGGCCAATTGTATGAGGAGAATCTCAAGGGAAGTGCTTGGAGAGTCGAAAGGAATGAGACCTAGCTCTAGGGAAACTTGGTGGTGGAGGGAAGAGGTTCAAGCGGTCGTTAAGGCAAAAAAAGAGTGCTTTTAAAAAGTGATGGAAGGATAGAACTGAGGACAACCTTAAGAGCTATAGATTGGCTAATAAGAAGGTCAAGAAAGTAGTGAGAGATGCTAAGTTGAAATGTTATAATAACTTATACACTAGACTAAATAGTAAGAAGGGAGAGAAGAGGGCATACAAACTTGTTAAGATACGGAAGAAGAAAATAAGAGATTTTAATCAAGTTAAGCGTATCAAGAGTGAGGATTCTAAGGCATTAGTGAAGGATGAAGGGGTTAAGGAGAAATAGAAGAACTATTTTGAGAAACTAGTAAATGACGAATATAAAGGTACGTCAATAAAGGAAGAAATAGCTAGTAATAAGATAAACCAAGACTATAGGTTCTATCTCAGGCTTATGAACTTTGAAGTAGAGAGTGCACTTAAGAAGATGAAATCAAATAAGGCTTTAGGACCCGATGATATCCCTATTGAAGCTTGGAAGTATTTGGATAAAAAAGAGATTTCTTGGTTAACTAGGTTGTTTAGCAAAATTTTGTTGATTAGGAACATGCCAGATGAGTGTAGGAAGACTATTTTAGTGCCAATCTATAAGAATAAAGGAGATGTCCAGAAATGCAACATTTATAGAGGAATCAAGCTAATGTGCCATATAATGAAAGTGTAGGAGAGGGGGATGGAACGCCGATTACAAGATATAACAGAGGTGTCAGAGAATCAATAATGGAAGCAATCTATCTGTTGAGGAGACTAATAGAAAAGTATATAGAAAAGAAAAGAGACATTCATATGGTGTTTACCGACCTTGAGAAAGCATATGATAGAGTGCCTCGGGATATAATATGGTGGGTGTTAGAGAAGAAATAGGTGACAAAAGGTTACATTGATGTGATTAGGGATATGTATGAAGAGGTGGTGACTACTATTAGATCGCTTGCTAGAGAGGCAAATGAATTTCTTATCACTGTAGGGTTACCCCAAGGATCTACCTTAAGTCGTTTTCTTTTTGCGTTAGTTATAGATGAGTTGACAAGAAATATTTAGGATGACGTGCCATAGTGTATGCTTTTTACAGACGATATCGTGTTAGTGGATGAGACTAGAGAAAGAGTTAACACAAAGTTGGAGATTTGGAAAAAAAACACTTGAATCTAAAGGATTCTGAATAAGCAAAACTAAGACAGAGTACATGGAGTGTAAATTTAGTAACAGTAACAATGAAAACAGAGCAGAAGTGAAGATTGAGAACCAAGAACTGCCTAAGAGTGAACATTTTCGTTATTTAAGGTCGATTATCACAACGGTGGGGGAGATTGATGCAGATGCGGCCCATAGGATTAAGGCAGGATGGATTAAGTAGAGAAGTGCTTCTGGGGTACTGTGCGATAAACGAATACCCACTAGACTAAAAGGTAAGTTCTATAGAATGACTATTAGACCAACGATATTGTATGGGACGGAGTGTTGGGCAACCAAGAAATAACATGTCGATAAGATGAGTGTTGCTGAGATGAAGATGCTAAGGTGGATGTGTGGCAAAACTAGACAAGATAGAATCGGGAATGTTTGTATTCAAGAAAGAGTGGGAGTAGCACCGATAGAAGATAAGTTGAGAGAGAATTGATTGAGATGGTTTGGTCATATTCAACGGAGACCAATAGAGGTAGTAGTGAAGAGATGCGATGCAGTGACGGTAAATGAAAATGTTAGAGAACCGGGTAGGCCTAGATTAACATTGGCTAGCGTCGTAAAAAAATATATGGATCTACTTAATTTGACTCATGAAATGGCTTTTGATAGAGCCGCGTGGAGAAGGAGGATTTATATAGCCGACCCTATTTGAAGGGACATAAGGCTTGGATTGGTTTGGTTTGGTTTGGTTAATAAAGGCCAGCTATTAGTCTTGCCTTAGTCGCGGGAGCCATCATGCTGCTGATGAACACAGGTCTACTCTGTTCTGATGAGTCATTGAGGTTGACCTCGCTAAGTACTTCTTGATGTAGGTTAGGCCCACGTTGCATGTATTCCAAGGCCGCCTCAGGCAACTTAACCATCCATTAGTTTATAACATCCTTATAGTTACTAGCCTCGCCGCCATCCTCCCAAGGTATGAAGTTTGGCTTCCAACACCTTTATATATAATAGATTGTCTTGCCACCTTCACGAACTTTAACGATTTTAGGTAAATCTTTAGATGACTTGCCGTTTCTCTTGTGTCTGCTACTTGTGGGTTCCGCTTTCTTATCTCGAATGTACTCCTATCTCAGTAACTTTATCCTAATAACTTTACCAGTCCTGGGGACTTCTTCAATCGATAGTTCAATGAAAAAGATTGCATTAGAGTAATGCGTCTCCTCTAATCCAAACGACTTTTCTAAGGCATTTATAGTCACAATTTTATTATTGAGCCTCGCTTTTACGCATTGGTGGTAACTTGATTGAATAACCCTATACTGATACATCCAGGCCCTATCCATTATCATATGGTAGTTTGTCTCCACTTCAATTACATAGAACTTTGTTGCGGGGTAGATTTCTCTCACTGCCAAATCTACCATGACGTGCCCTTTAATAACTTTCTTTTCTCCACCAAAACTTGTCACAATGATAGGCAGACAGACCATCCGAGATTCTAGAATTCCTGCATAATGTTGATTGATACACATCCATCAAGAAAGGCGTGCTTAAACTCTATATCATTTACATAAGTTGTGACGAACGACGATTATGTGGATATGGATAAGCATGATTGGCCTTTGAGAATGTGATGAAACTGTGGTTTTCTCGAACTCGTCGAGGTGTACACTCTTTAACCTCAGTGCTTTTAGCGTGCTATGCTTTAGAAATATTGATAAGAGCTTTAGTTGCTTCCAACCTAGCGACTTGGCTCTATCCCAGTTGATCAAAGAAGTTACAAAATTTAATAGAGTTTTCTATAAGGCATGGGCAAGAGTATCTTCTGCGGCCATTGCTGCTGTAGGTTCTGCCTCAGGAAGTTGCCCAGTCGCCATCTTGTTCAGCTCGTCATAATAAGACGCCATGTGTACTTGATCGTGTATTGGCCCAAGATATCCAACCATGCTTATATTCTTTCCATTTTCCTTGTGATTAGGAGATCGGTCCTTTCTTATGTTATGATGACCAACATCTTTAAATTTCAACTCGTTCGCTGCGACTTTCCTCTTAAAGATATTTTTCAAAGTCCAACTGTCCCTTGTTGGGTGTTTGGTGGCTCGGTGGTAGACATAGTAGTCTGAGCTCTCCCTCTCATTTTTGCTTGACGGGGTATCAACTAACGGCAAAATAAGGTCTCCATCAGCTACCCATTTTTTGACCAAAGCTTTAACGTTCTCAATACTACAGGGGTAAGAACTCTTGTCTTCATAACTTTTACTTTTTCGGGATGTAGATGTCTCCCATCGCAAACGACTCCCTCATAGGGAAGTTACCATTGCAACTCTACTACTGCGAGAGTACCAATAATCTTCACAAGGCCTGGGTAGTGCAATTGTGCCACTGAGATTTATGGTCATCTCAATTAGAGCTAAGAAGGTAGGTAGTCCATGGTTTACCAGGAACAACTTATAGTCTCGTAAGGCTCCTTTCACACAGATGCTAACTAAGTAGGCCTTGTCCACTGCCTCGTGGCAGTCAATTACTTTGTCCTAGAATCGTTTTACATAATCCAAGATGTCTTCACCCTGTTTCTGAGTATCTCGGACAAGTGCAAACATGGTAACCTTCTCTTGGATTTGGAAGAACTTGGTATGGAACTTGTTCACCTTCTCTTCGTAACTCTTGAATGAATTAGGTGCTAGGTTCACATACTAGTTGTAAGCCTTTTTAGTGAGCGACTTGGAGAACTTCCGCATGCGTAGTGAATGATAAGAGGCATGGATACCAAGGGTTTCGATAAACTGCACCACATGCTCCCTTATATTGCCCTGCCTACCATCAAGCTTTACAAATTTGGGTAACATATGTTCGACCGGATAGGGCACAACCAAAATCTCATGCAAGTATGGGGGCTTAACATCTGAGTCTGGTTATGACGATAATTGCCTCTTGATACATTTTTGCTTGAGCATAGCTTGGACATCAGCTATAATAACGAAGTGGTTGGGCTGATAAGGGCTAATATGTCCTTGTAGCTAAACCAACGACAATACCATTGGCCTAAGGAATTTCCAGAGGGTTTGGCACCTGGATTGGGGCCTAGTTCTCAGGGTATTGGTTTATTGCTGGGTTAGGAATAGCTACAGGAGGAAGGATTTGTACCGAAGGAGCTTGCGCTAGTCTGGCCGCCATGGCCAAAATGGCCTAAGTGAGGGTTTGTAAGGAGACCAGAATCTCCCTCTGTGTGTCTTGCAAAGACTGGAATGCTTCAGTGATGGTCATGGTCTTTGGCAGGTGCTGCTTTGTCGTTGGAAGACCTTTGCTGCTGAGGCTGTTAATGAACCTCATTTTCTGCCTTTCTTTCTGGTGTCGTGTGTAAATCATTGCGAGTATTAACCATAATATTCCTTAGAGAGACAAATCTATGTTAATGAGTCAATAATCTAGGTTAGCCAGAGAGTGAGTAACCCTGTGAGGATAGAGCAAGTGGTTCAGAAAAAAAGAAAATGGTAGTGCAATCAAACATTGTAACATTTTATTGCTGTATAGAAACATTTACCTGGCTCATAACTTGATAAATTTTCAAAACTTGTTTTATATATATATATATTTTTTTATCAGCAACAACAAAAAAATCATTGTTAAAAATTAGTATAAAAATCAAACATTGAGATAAACATCAATAAAAACAATTTTAGTCCAAACTGTAAAAAGCAAGAATAGGGGTGTGATGTGCCTCTAAGGCACACCATAGTGCTGTGAGGGCCCATGGGCCTTATTCTAAGCCCACGTAGTTGATTTGAATTGCTGATATTGTAGGGTTCGTCGAGTAGATCATTTAAGGAAAAAAAAAAATTAATTGAATATATGTAAACTCAAAACAAAACCATATTAGTTTTCAAAAAAATAAACGGTTAGAATAATTTTGATAATTTATTTTAAAACAATTAAGATTTAATCATGAAATTTCATATGTCCACTAATTTGAGTTTTTGTGTGAATAATATATTTAACAAATTTTATAATATAAATAATTCAAATTATCAAAATAAACACCAGACAAGTTGGCATTGAATCTCACAGCACGTTAATGACTCTGCTAGCACTAAACCGAAGAGCAATCAAGGAAAACAAAATAACAAACCCAAAGGCCATGTTTGTTTGGGCGGACTGGATTAACATTCCCATGACTAATAGTCTTAGGACTACGAATTCGTTGGATTATGTATCCTATCTTAACTAATAGTCAAGTTTAAAATAATTTATCCGTACTTTAATTGTTTAACCAAACATCGGATTAATAATTTTATTGGACTATTAGTCCAATCCCAAGCTCATGTCCACTCAAACAAACATGGCCAAAAAGTATTAGTTGGTCAAAGTAGGATGACTATTGAAGCACTTTTTTTTTTTTTTTTTTTTAATGATAGAAAAGAAATGTAATATATAATTCTAATTTAAATAACCATTTTATTTCTTATGTACCTAAAAAAAAAAAAAACTTTATTTTTATTTTTTTTATCGCAAATTAGTTATGTATTATAATTTGGAAATGATAGAACTAGTCAAGTAAGCGACCATTCCTTGTTGCCATCCGTGAGACATTTGTGCATAATCTTCATGTTTGACCCTTCATTGACAAGTATGGAGAAGTTCCTCTAGTTGAACAAACTATATGGCCCTTCTCGAAAATTATTAGATAATTTTAGAGTGTTATGTAATATTATTAATATTTTTTTGATTAATAAAAAATCATAACTTATAATAAGTGAGTCATTTTTTTTATCAATTAATTACTTAATAAAAGTGAGCTAATATGCCTTATAAAATATCCAGCTATATGATTGGTTTGGAGTAAATTTGGAACACCATATAAATAATATCATATTATACTTATTGACATTTGATTAATCAGCAAGAGATTTAAAAATCTAAATAAATAACAATAAAAAAATATTATTAATTGTATTCTAAGCAAAAGGTCGACCCTTGTCCCTGCCATGCACTGCCTATCCTATCCCTTTCGATAATCCTTAGCTAGACAACACAACACTAGTGGAAGGTGAGATTGCTCTCTTACCGACTTATCACCAAAAAAAAAAAAAAAATACACAACATAAGTTGATCAAATATTTTTTCTTACATTATATTTTAAGGAAGAAGATCCACTCTAGTCTAAATTTTAGACTGGATGGTGCTGTTTGAGCCTGTAAGATTTATCACGGGTTCCGTTTCGATGATCTAAATCATTAATTTTATCGGACAATTTATGTATTTCATTTACACAAAAAATTAGATCGATCCGATAATTGTAACTTACTAAACTTATTACATTTTTAACCAAAAAAAATGTATGGTCTATTTTTAAAAACACAATTTTTTATTTATTCATTTATTTTTTTTGTAAAAAGACGATAAATTGAATAAGTTACAGTTACCGACTTGATCTAATTTTTTGTGTGGAGGAAATACACAAAATATCTGACAAGATAAACGACTTAGATGATCAAAACGGGCCGTGCTGAGCCTCAAGGCCCAAATAGTGCTCTCTAGTCTAAAATTTAGACCGGAGGGGATCCTCCTCCATATTTTAAATCCATAAAAAATATGTCATTTTGATCCTTAATAGCTCAAAACTTTGGGCAAGGTGGACTTAGAAATTTCAAAAACCCTTTATGCTAGTATTAATTGTTAATTATTTTTAAATTATACAAATTTTCCCTCTCTAGGTTTTTTTTTTTTTTTTTTTTTTTTTTTTTTTTTTTTTTAAGTGGCTGCACAAACGTGGGATTCAAAGTACAAAATTTAATTATTTCAATAAAATATAACCCAAAAAAAAAAAATGATTTCTCACAATTAGTGTCGATAAATTATTTTACAATTGATCATTTATAACTCAAAACAAGTATAGAACAATATGTTTATTTATATAAATTCTATGTGTTATTTGATAAGATAGAGCAACAGCCACATCATAGCAAAGCTATGGTAGCAACCACACAGCCACAGCATAGCAAAGCATAACAACAGAGCAGCTTCAGCAGTCACGTGTGAATTACCAAGGCTAGGCAGTTAGTTTGTTAGAAGTTAACTCCAGTTTAGTTAGGCAGTTATGGTTAGGTTAATTGTATCAGTCTTGTATGTATACTATCTCTTCAGTGTAATGTAGATCTATTCTGAAAATTAATAAAGTTTGATACATTCTTGTTTCCTCTTTATGGTATTAGAGCCTTAGGCTCTTGCGAGCTTCGATCCTTCAGAGAAGTTCATCAATGGCTTCTCCAAACACCATAGCTGCAGCACCATCCTTCTTTTTTCCTTCCGTACCATCTTCTTCTTCTTCTATGTCTTCATCTATCACACTGCCTTCAAATCTCACATTATTAATCTCAAATCTTAGTGCCTTTGTCACTACAAAGCTAGATTCATCGAATTACATTGTTTGGAAAAGTCAGTTGCAAAATATCTTGCGAGCAACAAACCTTCTTGGTTATGTGGATGGATCTGAGGTATGTCCTCCATCAGTTGTGTTAGATTCCAACAATCTTGAAGTCTAGAATTCAAATTACACCTTATGGAGCACCATTGATGCACACCTCTTGAGCTGCATTACTACCACTGTTTTTCCATCTATCTTCACAATTGTGCTTCATTGTCAAACTAGTCAAGAAGTCTGGAGTATTCTTGCCAAGAGATTTACTTCTCTTTCAAGATCTCACATCTATCAATTGAAGAATAAACTCAATCGAATTGTCAAGAAATGATCCACAATGGAAGAGTATTTGAATCAGTTCAAAATAATATCAGATTAGCTTGCCTTGGCTTCATTACCTATTGATGATGAAGATTTAGTCTTATTGATCTTGAATGGACTACCTGAAGAATACAATGCTTTAAAAATCACCATACAAGCTAGATTAGAACCTATCTCCATGGATCAACTCAGTGCTTTACTGTGTTCCGAATCTATTCATGTGGAGTCTACTCTCAAGCATACACATGCTTTAGAAATTTCAGGTTCCTTTGCCTACACTGCTCAAAAGAGTAGCTATTCTAATAGAGGAGGTCCAAGAGGCTCCTATTGGGGGCAAAGGTGCTTTCAAAGGCAGAGAAGAGAGTAGACTTTGAGGTCAGTATAGTTAGTTTCAAATTCAGAGAGGAGGAAGCACTCAACCTCAGAGAGTCAGAGGTACGACACGCTACAATACACATAGCTATAATACAAGCAATCCTAATGGAACATGCTACAATACACATAGCTACAATACAGGCAGTCCTAATGTGATTTGTCAAATTTTTGGGACAGGAAACCACACTGCTCTAGATTGCTAGTACAGACTAGATGCAATCAGTCTCAGAGTCATTACTCTAGTCCTTCATCCTCTACAAGTCATACTAGGGCATATGTTGCAGCCAACACAAAGCCAGCTGGTTTCTCACAACAACAAAATGCACTTTTGGCGATTAAAAAAAATTTAGTCGCCAAAAGTTGTGGAATTGGCGACTAAAAATAATATTAGTCGGCAAAAGTCAAATATTTAGCTACTAATTTTTTTTGGTTGGGAAATATTGATTATTGGCGACTAAAAAAAAAATTTAGTCGTTAAAAATATCACAATTGGCGACTAAAAAAAATTTAGTAATTGTATAGATAGTTTTGGCTACTAAAATTGTTTAGTAGCTGAATGAAAAAAAAAAAAAAAAAAAATTATTTTTTATATTTGGTCAAAAGTATATTTTCAGTGACAAAACAATATTTTAGTAGTCGTATAGTTAGTTTTAGCTACTAAAATTATTTAGTAGCTGAATGAAAAGAAAAATATTATTTTTTATCTTTGGCGACCAAAAGTTTGGTCGCCAAAAGTATATTTTCAACGACAAAAGAATATTTTAGTCGCAAAAACTGAAATATTCGGAGGGAGATTTCAAATTTTGGAGGGATTAAAAAATAATTAGCGATTAAAATATTTAGTCGCGATTTGTTATTAATTATTTATGTATTTTGTTTCCAACCCAAAACAGACATTTACTATTAGTCTTTGGCTACCAAGAAGTTAGTCGGCCAATATTCACTTTTGGCGACTAATGGTTTGGTCGCTGTTAATAGCATTTGCCATTATTTGCCAACAAATTAGTAGTTTTGTCGCTAAAGGTTGAATGAAATAGAGAGAAATGAATAAATGTTGACGCCTGTTTCATTTTACACATCTGGTGCTCTCTCTCACACACAGATTCTGTTAGCACCAAACCTCACCTCAGCGCAGACCACCGTCGCTCGCCACCGCCAACGCCATCACTGCCGCCGCCGTTGCAAATCACGACAGCCACCGCTGTATCCTCCCAGGTTCTCTCTTACTCTCGGTCTGTCTGTCTGTCTCTCTCTCTCTCGGGTCTGTCGACCTCGGTCTCACAGAAGACTCAAATTTTTGTTTACAAAATGAAGGGCCTAAATAATTTAATTTTAACCTTTGTTGAATTTTAGTAGTTTAAAAATAAAGTTTTACCAAAATAATTATAAAAAAATTGATGTGGTGAATTATTTTGAAGTAATAGATATATCCTTCTCAATCTATCTCTTCTTCCCCTTCCTTTCCCTCTCTCTGCAACTCCTTTACCACCAGGTGAAACCCTCTTCCCAAACCCCTCTGCAAAACCCCATATTTCCCTCCCTATGACCCCCTTTTGGCTGGATTAATTAATGAAATCACGAATATATATATATATATATGCAACTTTCAGTGGATTGCAAGAGAGATCTGTTATTCATTTATGCCACATGTGCCAATGTTTGTGAAAAAGGGTTGGCCTCTTTTCCTGTGTTGGTGATCAAACTAATGTTTTTGATTTATGCTCACCAAGTGTATGTAAAAATGTCATAGAGAGATTTTGAGGACTGGTTTGTTGGTTCAATACCCAAACGTTTAAAAAACAATATTATAAAGAACCACCGTGTGGCAGAGGTGTTGTTGGTGTGTGTTGGTGGGGTGGAGGTAGCAGTGGTGATAGTGTGGTGGCATTGGTAAGACTTTAGTTCAAAAAAAATGTTTTCCTTTCTTTCAAAATTGAAAAATAATTTTTGCCTAAATAAGCTTGTTTTTCGTTGACCACGAAAAACATTTTCTGTTGACTTTCATTTTTTTTTTATTATACCAAACACCAAAAAACACGGAAAACATTTTTCAAAAAATGTTTTTTGCCCAAACAAACGGAGCATTACTAACTCATTCCTTTATCCATAGATTGATCCATAATGTGTTTGAAAGTTTAAGAACTGACTACCCCTTGCTATTGTAGCAGTTGACAGTATCGTTTCTTAATCCATAGTTGTATCTATTTTCATGTCAGAACATAATTGTCTGACTACTGCATGGCCCATCTTCACATATGGGGAAGAAAGAGTACAACATAGCCCTTTTTAACCAAGTACAATTGTATGACCAGCAAACGAAGTAACTATGGATCCCAGGTTTGTCTCCTGAAATTTATCTTAGCATATTGATCTATCGAATAGCTTATAGACAATTAGCCACCTGCCAGATAGTGACATCTTTGCTCTCTTTTTCAAGACTTTTTGAGAAAATTTAATTTTGATGTAGGACTAAGTCTATGTCAAGAATTTGATAATTTATTGTGAGACATGGCAATAAAAATGCTGTTCTTGTTCTCTATTAATGAAAATGTCAACTTTGGAGTCCAACAACATGTTTTACTGTTCATGTTTTAATTGTATGGAATGCGGGTTATAAAGGAGGAGTAGAAGGAGGATTGTAGAATTTCTAAATGTGTTAAGTGAACATTTCCACTTATTATAGAAAGGAAATTTATTTGCTTCGTAGATGATGCTTTTTAGAGGAATCATAGGCTAAAGATTTTAACAAAGTGAAGTTTCAGAAGCCGGTTTGGGCATTGAGTTGCTTAAAAATAAATTATGTGCTTCTTGTAAATAAAAATAGAAAGAAAAAATAATCTTGAGCTTCAGTTAAATGTTTCTTAATCTTGAGCTTCAATTAAATAGAAAGAAAAAATAATCTTGACCTTCAGTTAAATAATTTTTGTTTTTACTTGTATAGAGATGTGGTTGTTTATGTTGATAATGAAGAAACAACTTTGTGAATTCTATTTCAGTTGGCCTTTTGGTTTCTTTGTTTAAACTACCATACTTAGTACTGGAACTGGATTGTTCTGGTCTGTTTATGATTTACGTTTGTTAAATGATAATACTTATTTCTCACATAAAAACCACACTAAAATTAAGTCTACCAAACACATTAAAACTAACTCTATCGAACGTAATAACCACTAAAATTTTCATGTAAGCCTCTTAAAGTCCTAATAAAATGCAAATTTAGCAATAGTATTTCTGTGGGTCCTAATAATTATTAATAAATTAAAATATATTAATCAACATTGATTTCTCGCAAGTCCCATATCATCTTGGCTGCGTTGCATAATGTAGATGTTAAGTAAGGCTCAAGTAAAATGAATACTTTAACTTCACAATGTCCCAAGTATGCTTTATGTATTTTTCAATTTGACATTATTCTTTCTATCACGTCTTTGCAAAAATAGTTATAATATACTTGATGAGTTTAAAAAAAAATGCAACAAATGCAACTAAACTATACCTGATGAGTTTGGTTGTTTCATTTTGATGAGAATAATCTATTTAGTTCATGTTTGGATAATTTTAAAAGTTGATGTTGGGTATCACTTTCTGTTTTTTTTGGTGTATTTTTATGACATCACAAAGACTTGTTCAATGCATAGTAGTTATTTTATATATGTTTTAATTTCTCTCAAATGTTGAGTTGCAAGTTGTAACTTCTTTTTTGTCATTCCTTTTTAGAGGTCTCTCGTACTATTTCTTGGTTACAAAATCGTCTTCTTGTAGTTATGTATAGTTGGTTGGAAGGTAGGGTAGATCCGAATTTATTTTTGTTTCTTGATTTCTTAGATGAGGTGATGGGTTAGCCCTTGATTTTTTGGTTTCCCTTATCTAGACACAAAATGCTTGGGACACGTTTGAAATTATACTTCTACCAGTTTATTATATGTCATACAAATATCTTACTCGATAATCGTCAGTTACCCTTCTATTCAACCTCTCATTCCAATGAGAGGTAAGGTAAATATCTTGGTTATAAGTTGGGAATATTTGAAAGGTAGGTAAGGCATTTGAATAGAAGGAAGGGACTATTTTTAAAGGTGGTGAGATTAGATTGTTGGTTTAGGAGTGGTAAAATGCATGAAGAGAAGAAGAGAGGGGAGGGGTGTTCCTTGATATTAAGTGCCAAAGGTGAATTTGTCATTGGGTTGACAAACTCTTTGATCAATATGATGTCCTCTTTTCTTCACTATACCTCTTTTTTCTAAGGTCTGGTTGATCAACTCATAAGCTAGTTGATAATCTTGGTTGACTAGGGTTGAGGCTTGATGATTCAATTGATTTTCTTTAATCTAAATCATCTCTCCAAGTGTGAATTAATTTTTGTCTTCTATATGTTGTTTTGGAAAGCTTGGCATTGGACTTGTGAACTGCAAAGCAGGATGTGTAGCAAACAAGGAATCACGCATTAGGTAAAGAAGTTTTCTGTCTTCTGAGCTACAAAACAATGTAAACAACATATTTATGACCATCTTAACATTACATGAATAGTATTTGGTAGGTGGTTATCATCATTTCAATTTATTTCCATAAACATGTTGTGCCTTGTTTCCCTCAAACAAGCTTCCTGCTTGCACTTTGACTGTGGACTATATGCATGTTTTCTTATACATTAATATACAATACAGAAGAGTACATTTAATGTGGTTTTTCTCCTACCCCTTTACTTTCTTGTTCTCTCTCCCCCTTCTTGTTCATGGTCTTGGCACTTGGTTCCATGCCTTTGAGTAATTATATATGTGGAGATATGGTTCGGGAATACTCTTGGATCCTGTAGAACGTTCCTGATCCTCTGGTTGCCACCTGAAAAAGGATGAACACTCTGGTCGGGGGTGTCGGAATTAGCACTCTGACAGACAAGTTAGTGTATGCTCTCTAGTTTGCTTATATCTTAAGTTAACTTAGTCTATTCTCACATAGCTTTCTTTAGTTGATGTTGCTCTATTTATAATCGTTTCTGGACCTTAAGGTCGGGCCCACTCTCGATCCTTTGCAAGATTGCTTATTCGGTCTTATTATCTACTTGGCTCTTAATAGAGTCGAATTGCCTTTGGCTCGCTCAAATTGGTTCTCCTTAGTATAACCATTGTTCGGCTCCCAGAATTGCCCCCCAAACATCCAACTAACACCAATTAGACGGCATGTTTGGTTCTAGATATGAGAAGTCAAAAATACAACACTGGCACTCCTTCCAATATTGAAACGTCAGAACATCCGCGTTTTACAAATCATTGCGATTTCCCCGCCACTTCGTACACGTCGTTCATTTAATGTGATTTGAAACCGTGTTGTCCCTTCGAATATTTTTTTGAACATACAAGGCTCTTTGGTTGCCCATTTGGATCTCTTTCATTTCGTCTCTGCAACTTCCGTCCGTCCCCCATTGTTCTCTCTGCACCTTGTAAGTTCTTCTCTTCTTCATTCCAACTCCTGTTTCCTTGCTTTTCTCTCTCTCTCTCTTTTTTTTTTTTTGTGTGTATGTGTGTGTGTGTGTGTGTTTATAATACCTTCTATTCTGACTCGAATGGCTAAACATTTGAAAGCCCTTCTTTTTGTGGATCATATTGCCGCTTTTCGACGTCATTTTTCCATTCCAGACGACATCCATTTGTCACTTGTGGTAGACAGCGTGGTTGACATGGAGAGGGCTGATGTGAATACGATCATCTTCCCCCTCTTGTCAATCACTGAAGGTGGAGTTCATTTCCCTCTTCACCCATTTTTGAGGGTCGTCCTTCGATATTGGGGTCTTCTCCCTTCACAGCCCAACGTAAACTTTTACGGTATCATAATGGGAATAATAGAACTAAATCGCCGACTTAGAATTAATTTAGAAATCTCTGCTATTCGCCATTGTTATGCCTTGGCAAAATCCTCTGGTCGGCAGGGACGTTATTTTCTCAGGGCCAAGGACACAGATCACCATCTGGTGACTATGCTTGCCAACTCTGGTAAGCATGTCGACGATGTTATGGTCGTTGTTCAAGGTAACTGGGAATTTGCCGAAGGCAAAAACTGCCTAGATCCTGTTCCTAGACAAAAAAGCGAACCAAGTGACTGTATAGTTCCCTATGTGTATTTGTTATTGATTTACTCGAATCAGATTCCATGTGCTTAATGTTTCATTTATGCAGGTAACGATTTGAAAAAAGTTCTTGTCTCGGCCGATGACGCTGTGCTTGGGCAAATCAAAACTGTGCTTCAGTTTTTCGGTCGTCCAAACCTTTAAAAGCAAGGGAGGGTTGCCCACGTCCTTTTGAGATACTAGCCGACCTACGCTACCTTTTCGGCCACGGATCACATTCCGATTCCAAAAGGTGAACATCAGCTTACGGCGCTTATTTTCCCAAATTTCAAAAATCTTAGGGAGATTGGTCTTGAAGCATCAGATTCAGAGCCGATCAACGAACAAATAGTTGAAGAAGTTGCCGAGCAGCCAAATCAGTCCAACTTGGACAGATTCGATAGCCTTGGGGAGGAGGTTGATGCGGCTCTAAATTTGGCCTTCAAAGAAGCCGGCTTCAATTCTCAATCCACTTTAGACTGAGTAGACGTCTCGTTAGAAGAAGATATTTTTATCGACTTAGGGGACCTTCCCGGCACATATCCAAAGAACATGGCTAAGGAGTCACTCGCGTAGATGACCAAGAGAAAAAATGCCGAGAGGATGGCTGCCCGAAGGAAGGCTGAAGCTGACCAATCTGAACCCCCACCAGTTGCTGGGGCTGAGATTTCTCCGCCTACTCTTGTTGAAGAAACGACTCAAATTGTTACGGCCGAAATGGATCGAATTTTCTTTGACCAGCTGGACAATCTGGAGGCCAAGCACAAGGGAGGTAAACGTTCCGTCGAGTGCGAAGCCGACTTCTCACAAAACCTGCTTGATAAACGGCCGCGCATAGAGGACTCGGACTTGGACTTGGTGGTGCCGTATCATACAATCAAAGATAAAGAATGTGTCGGTTGCTTCTAATGCATCGGCTGTGAAAGACGCTACTATGGCCTTAAGCATGGTCTCTTCAATTTCTCTGCTGATTGATAAAGCAACCTTTCGTGTAGAGTCGGATTTGCTGTTCATAGCATTAGCCGCTCAATCAGCGATGTTGGTATATAACTTGGCCTTGTTTGCTGTCTTGAGTCCGTTTTATGCCAACTATCTTATTAGTTCATTGTTTTTCAAGCGACGAGAAGGATAGCTGAGATTGGCCGCCGTCAACATGACGCCATTGAACAAATCGGCTTTCTCACAGCCGAATTTGAAAATGAGAAGAGTAAGGCTATGGAGGCCTTTCTCAGAGCTGAGTCCGAGGCGATCAAAGCGGGGTAAGAGCGAGCGAGGGTTGATGCCGAGGCCGAAAAAGCCAAGAGTTCCGATCAACTCAGGTTGGCCGCTAAAGAAAGGGCGAACGCGAGTGAAGATGCACCCAAGTTAGCCAAAGAGGTGATTTCCAAACTGGAGACCGATTTGGAAGCATCAAAGAAGACAAAAGAACTCACCGACTCTGAGGTCTCCAAGGCATTTGAAGCCAGAGAGAACGTCGCTTTAGAAAAATATGTGGAGGAAGTACCCAAGTTAAAGAATTGGGGCTTCAGACACAGCTGGCTCAAAGCCCTTGCTGCAGCTAATGTGACGTTGGAGCAGCCGATTCCATACGAGCAGCTAGAGGTTGAGCCGCTGGAGTCTGACCTTGAAGATTAACTAGGGTCAATGTAATTTTGCTTTTTGTTTGGCATCTTGTTTTTATAGATTTTTGCTTATTTATTTTGATTAGAAGTTAAATGTATGGTAATTTTCATATGTAAAATGACGACTGTTTGTACTCAATTTATTAATGAAAATTGTCTTTCTGTGTGTCTGCTGCATGTGCTAGTTAGTGGCTAAGTAGGATGAAGTAAATTCATGAATAGATTAATGAATAAATTAATTCGACGATAAAATAATTGACTGTAGCATACTAACTTATCAGCGCAAAGCATTGATATTGGGCCAAATAGATTAATGAATCTTCCCTTGCCACAGCTGATTAATGAACAAAACTGCCGAATATTGGAAGTTCATGGTTTGGTTGGGGCACACAATCTTATCGGCGCAAAGAATTGACATTGGGCCGAATAGATTAATGAATATGCCCTTGCCCCAGCTGATTAATGAACAGAACCGCCAAATATTGGTTAGTTCATGGATTGGCCGGGGCACACTATCTTATCGGCGTAAAGCATTGACATTGGGCCGAATAGATCAATTAATCTGCCCTTGCCCCAGCTGATTAATGAACAGAACCGTCGAATATTGGAAGTTCATGGATTGGCTGGGGCACACTATCTTATCAGCACAAAGCATTGACAATAGGCCGAATAGATTAATGAATCTGCCTTTGCCCCGACTGATTAATGAATAGAATCGCCAAATATTGGTAGTTCATGACTTTCAGCGCAAAGCACTAAAGAGATCGCTTTGGGAACGCTGCACCCATAATTAATAAATGGGGTGGGGGCTACGTGCGCGTAGGTTCTATTTTTGTGTTCAAATTCAATAGATTACATGAGGGAAAAGGGCATTGCGTCGAACTAGGCTGGACAAATTTGGATGTCAAGAAGACTGTTCTTCAACAGCAGAGGGGAGGGTAGGACACTAGCTGAGCTGGACTTAGAGATGAATTGAGGTGGCGAACCTTCGCAAACGGGAAGTAGGACGTCGGGAGAGCGCGGGAGGCGTCACTCCCCGCGTCATGGAAGTAGGTCACCCAGGAAGGAGAGGCAACAATGGGGGAACTCCCCCCGTTTGCAAAGCAAAACTAGTGGGCCACCGAGCTCGTTGAGTTTTTTGGTCTTCGTTGGGAACAAACCGATGACGGAAGCAGATTCGATTATCTGCGATCCAAATGTGGCAGTTGAATTTGCTCGATAGATTTTTTTGCCAGAAGTCCAGCAGTCGATGCTCGGCTAGCCTGACTACAAAGTGTTTCAGGATGGCATCTATGGAGCAGTAAATGGGCTATATACCTCCTATGAAATCGGCATGCGTCTACGTGCTGCACAGTGAGAGAGAGCAGAAAGACGAGTTCATTTAGAACTTAGAAGCTCACGCAGAGAAAGCCGAGTATGAATTAAAAAAGGCAAAAACTGCCGAAACTCAGTCGGTAGGTCAAGTTAACCCGATTGTGGAGGAAAGGGTAACCCAGCGGCTTTTAAATCATGCCATTGCTGATCGAGATACGGCGAGTATGTTCACGAGAGAAGCTATAAGGATGAAGGCCTACAATGAGGGCTTTTTTGACGGTCAAAAAATTCGTATTGATAAGACGAAAGAAAAATTAGATGAAGACGTCTGCTGATGCGAAAATCATGGATTCAAGCATGGATGGACAATGGCATTGTAGGCCGCGAGTATCGACTCGGTGTCACCTCTATATCAAAACTACAGATTTCCCTTCAAAGTTTATGAAGCCGAGAATATTGATGATGAAGATAGAGCTGAGTAAATTTGTATTTCGATATGCATTGTACCTTTTAAGGTTGTCGAAATTCATGTATTCAAATTTTTAATGAGATTGACATTTTCGATATTGCTTCAATCACTATTTGCCCTTGTTTTTGTTTGTGGTAAATGCACTGATTCCTACCATTCTACTGCCAAAATTGGTCCTTTCGAATTTGATGGATTGTTCGGCTTGAACGTGGCATTCACGAATGGGGGCTCCGAATTCGAATGCTTTTTGTGTTGGCCAATCGTGATATCCACGAAGGGCGCTCCAAATTCAGAGACTTATTTGGCCCAAACGTGGCATTCACGTATGGGGCTTTGAATTCGGAGACTTTTTGTGTTGGCCAATCGTGATATCGACGAAGGGCGCTCTGAATTTGGAGGCTTTATTCGGCCCAAACGTGGCATTCGCGTATGGGGGCTCCAAATTCAAAGGCTTTTTGTGTTGGCCAATCGTGACATCCATGAAGGGCGCTCCGAATTCGGAGACTTATTCGGCGCAAATGTGGCATTCACGTATGGGGCTCCGAATTCAGAGACTTTTTGTGTTGGCCAATCGTGACATCTACGAAGGGCGCTTCGAATTCGAAGGCTTTTTGTGTTGGCCAATCATGATATCCACGAAGGGCGCTCCAAATTTGGAGGCTTATTCGGCCCAAACGTGGCATTCACGTATGGGGCTTCGAATTCAGAGGCTTTTTGTGTTGGCCAATCGTGACATCCACGATGGGCGCTCTGAATTTAGAGACTTATTTGGCCCAAACGTGGCATTCACATATGGGGCTCCGAATTCGAAGGCTTTTTGTGTTGGCCAATCGTGCCATCCACGAAGGGCGTTCCGAATTTGGAGACTTATTCGGCCCAAATATGGCATTCACATATGCGGCTCCGAATTCAGAGGCTTTTTGTGTTGGCCAATCGTGATATCCACAAAAGGTGCTCCGAATTCGAAGGCTTATTCGGCCTAAACGTAGCATTTACGTATGGGGCTCTGAATTCTGAGGCTTTTTGTGTTGGCCAATCGTGATATCCATGAAGGGCGCTCTGAATTCAAAGGTTTTTTTGTTACCAAACCATTATTCGCAAGACAAGAAAGTACTAGCATTGCATTGGGAAAATGAAAGATGTACATAGCGAATATTCAAAACAGGTTATCATGTCGTACAAGCTTAATGATAAAACTTGTGCAAATGTGTGGAATTCTAGGGACATGGCAAATTTCTTCTAGCCATGTCTGTGAGTCGATATGCCCATGTTCCGGTTATTGATTCAACTTGAAAGGGGTCATCCCAATTAGGACCGAACTTTCCATCACCGGGATTCCTAGTAGCGGGCAACACTTTTTTGAGGACCAATTCTCCTGATATATAACGACACAGTTGTATACGTTGATTATATGATTTAGCAAGATGTTGATATCGCTTTATGGAAGCAAGAGCACGGTCTCGGTGTTCTTCAATCAGGGTCAAGTCCAAGGCCAACATCATGTCATTACGACCCAAGTCAAAAACGTTTGATTTCAGAGTGGGTAGACTAATCTCTAGAGGGATGGTTGCCTGGGTTCCAAAGCATAAAACGAACGGCGTTTCTATTGTGGATCGCCTTGGAGTAGTGCAATGAGCACACGGCACACTGGGCAGCTCTTCAAACCATCTGCCTTTCGCTTTTTCCAACCTTTTCTTGATGCCATCCAGAATCAATTTGTTGGAGGCCTCCGCTTGACCATTGCTTTGTAGATAAGCCGACGAGGAAAAGTAGGGCTGAATACCATACGTGTTGTATAATTCTCGGTATACGCCACAATCAAACTGGGTTCCGTTGTCTGAAACAAGTGCTCTTGGAATGTCGAATCGTGTTATAATGTTTTTTCATACGAAACGCTTAACGTTGGCATCTCGAATATGTGTCAATGCCTCCTCTTCGACCCATTTTTGTGAAATAATCTGTCACGACAATTAGAAAGCACTTGTTCCCTGGAGCCCGCGGCAATGGTCCGACAATATCAAGTACCCATTGGGCGAACGACCAAGGACTAGTGATAGAGTTCAAATCCTCGACAGACAGATGAGTTAATGGAGAGAACTTCTGGCATTATTCACACTTTTTGACATAACACTCGGCATCTGTTCACATGGTCCGGCAATAGTACCCCTGTGTCACGGCTTGATGGGCCAAAGAATATCCACAGAGTGGGCACCACAGCTGCCTTCATGTATTTCAGCCAAGAGTTGCTCGACTTTATTGGGATGAACACATTCTAAGTACGGCCCAGAAAAGGATTTTTTATAGAGCTTCCCCCGCGGGTCCAAGTAGTATTGCAGGGCTTTGTTTCGCAGTTTGTGTGCTTTTTTTTTATCCATCGGGAGCTACTCTGAGGATAGGAATGCAGCGATAGGGTCCATCCAACTTGGACCTGGTTCAATGATGTTGATCTCAACTATTTCAGAAGAGGCAATGCTTGGTTCAGGAACAAATCTGACTTCGATTGTCCGTTTAATTTCTGAGTTGATGGTGGAGGCTAGGCAAGCCAGGGCGTCCACATGCATGTTCTGATTGCGGGTTATTTGATTCAATTCATGATGATCAAATTTCATGAGCAAAGAATTCGCCGTTTTCATGTAGGCTGCCATACGATCATTTTTGGCTGCATATTCCTCCTTCAACTGGTTGATGACTAGTTTTGAGTCATAGAAGACAAGCAAACGCAGCGCACCAAGGTGAAGCGCACTTCATAGGCCGGTAAACAATGCTTCGTATTCGACCTCATTGTTCGATGTATCGAAGCCCAGTTTGACAACCCGCTCTATTATTGCCCCTTCGGGGTCCATGATTACTACGCCCACTCCACTACTACGTTGGTTGGATGACCCGTCACAGTACATCTACCAAATGTCTCCAACATATATTCTTCAGTTGGGCTTATGTTGCACTTGATCAGACTTAAAGTCGGCGAGGAATCCCGTGAAATCGGCTACAAAGTCGGCGAGCACTTGCCCCTTGATGGAAGTCCTAGGCAGAATTTGGATATCATATTGTTCGAGTTCCAGAGCCCATTTCGAAACCTGCCTTGATGCTTCCGCGCTACGGAGCACTGACCGGAGAGGATAGTCCGCTAGTACCCCAATGGTATGCCCCTGAAAGTAATGCATCAGTTTTCTTGCAACCATAACGAGAGCAAGGATGAGTTTCTCCAATGGAAGATAACGTATTTTGGCATCAGCCATTGCCTTGCTCACATAGTAAACTGGCCGCTGCTCTCCAAGTTCTTCCTTGAACAGTACGGCGCTAACCGCCCAGTCGGATACCGCCAGATACAAAATGAGCGGATCATCTGCCGAAGGTGTTGCCAAGAGTGGTACTGATCGGAGATAAGTCTTCAAGCCGTCCAAAACGGCCTGGCACTCTAAGGTCCATTCAAAAGCTTTACCTTGCTGAAGTGTGTGAAAGAATTGTCGACAACGATTTGTGGAACGGCTAATGAACCTGTTAAGTGCGGTGGCCATTCCCATAAGCTTCTAAACCTCTTTGACTGACCGAGGAGAACCAAGTTCTAGAATTGCTGTGATTTGCCCCGAGTTGGCTTCGATTCCGCGATGGTTAGCGATGTAGCCAAGGAATTTGTCAGATCCGATAGCAAATGCACATTTGGAGGCATTCTGCTTCATTTTGTATTTTCAAAGAATGCTGAATGTCTCTGCCAAATCAGCCAGATGGGTTTGCTTTTCCTTGGACTTGACCACCATATCGTCGATTTATACTTCTATGGTGCGGCTGAGTTGTTCCTTGAACATGGCAGTCACTAGTCTTTGGTAAGTTGCCCCCGTATTCTTCAACCCGAAGGGCATGACCTTGTAGCAATAGGTTTCTCTTGGGGTGAGGAATGCAGTTTTTTTTTTGGTCCTCTAGATGCACGGCAATTTGATAATAACCTCTGTAGGTGTCCAAGAAGCTCATGCATTGATGATGTGCCGTTGCATCTATAAGTTGGTCTATTCTGGGGAGGGGAAAACAGTCCTTAGGACAAACTTTGTTTAAGTCCGTGAAATCCACATAAACACACCAAGATTCATTCTTCTTCTTGACAACCACGGTATTGGACAGCCATGTAGGGTAGTTTACTTCACGAATTGCCCCGGCATCAAATAATCGATCAACTTCTTCAACAACGACCGAGGTATGCTCTACGGCTGACCACCGACTTCTCTGAATAATTGGCTTACGTTTTGGATCAACGTTTAAGCGGTGCTGGGCCACAAATGGATCCACCCCTGGCATCTCGTATGGTGACCATGCAAACACATTGAGGTTGCCGAGTAAGAAGGATACAAGCTCTTGCCTTTCAAATTCATTTAGGGAAGTGCCGATCATAAAGAACCTGTCAGGATTCCTGTTAATTTCGATCCAATCCAGGGCTTCAGTTGCCTTTTCACTCGGGGTCTTCCCGATGTCCTCAAGGCTCTCTCGATCCGATACCTCAATTGAATTTACTTCCAGCTCTTTTGGTCTCTTTGCAGCAAGAAGGTAGCATGTCTGTGTCGATTTTTGAGAACCTCAAATTTGTTTGATACCATACTCAGCCAGAAAACGAAGTAGTTGATGGTAGGTGTTCGGTACGGCTTGCATGGTATGCAACCAGGTTCTTCCCATGATGAGATTGTATGGTGAAGGAAGTTTGACAACTGGAAATTCTACGTCTACTGATCTAGTGCTCGCCCAAATTGGTAGAGTGATTTTGCCTAGTGTATACTCCGGGTTAGCATTGAAGCCGAATAATGGGCAATCGGCCGGAGGCAAATCGAAGTCAGTGAAGCCGAGTTTAACAAAAGTTTGGTAATACATCACTTCTGAAGTATTTCCTTGATTAATGAGAAAATGTTCAATGGTGAATCTGTTCACACATAGCTCGATGACAAGGGGATCAGTGTAGGGGAGAGTTACTCCAACTAAATCAGTGTCATCAAAACTAATCCTCCCAGCTGCATGGGGCCGTTTCGCTGGTGTGATTGGCCTCTATGGACTAGTCTGCAACTGAATTGTATGCACCTCGGATGACGTCGGCAAGCTATATATCATATGGATTACACCAAGTGGAGGTGAATCTGGCTGTAAGGCTACTATGTTCGATAAATTACTCTTCCGGACGTGTAATACCAGACGACCGTCTTGCACCAGCTCCTCCAAGTGATCCTTCAGTGCGTAACAATTGTCAGTGTCATGACCGTGGTCTTTGTAATACTCGCATCGTTTATCTCGTCTCCTTGTGTCAGGAGGCCCCATCATCTTGGGTGGCCATTTAAAAAATGGAAGGTGCTTGACTTTCGACAAAATCTTACTGATAAGCTTTGTTAACTCCGTGTATTTCTTGTCTGAGCACCTTGTGCGCCTGCTATCCACTTGATATTGTTCAATAGTCTGATGTAAGCATTGGTCATTTGATCAGCGCAAGTCACGCCTTTTGTCCCGTTAGCCCGATTTCGTAGTTCAGGGCTCCTTGATGGCACAACGCTTATCGGCTGAACGATTCCTGGAGGAGCCATCATATCGGCTTTCTACCTGGCTTTAACTCGTAGGGCATCGCCTTCAACTTTGTAACATTCTTCGACTTTCTTCATCAATGCCCAGATTGTTTTGGGGGGCTGTCTGGTCAGTGAACTGCGGAAGGAACTATCAAGATGCAATCCCATCTTAAAGGCGGTGATGGCCATAGAATCATTGCAAGCATCATCTACCAGATTAAAGCATTCCCAATAGCATGCCGAATATTTATCAACGGTTTCTTCTAGTTTAATTTGCATTGCCCAAAGAGAATCGACTTACTTTGGTTGAATCTCATTGGTGATGAATCTTGCCCTGAAGGACTTTTGGAGTTAATGGAAGCTCTTAATCGATGCCAGCTCTAGTTTATAATACCATCTGACGACCAGTGGTCCCAAACTGCTCAGAAATATTTGACACATGAGGGCTTCGTCGTCAGCATGAAGTGTCATCGCTTGCTTGTAATGACAAATGCGATCAATAGGATCTGATTTTTCGTTGTACAGGGTGAACGATGGTGCTTTAAACTTCTTGGGTAGCACTGCCCTTGTAATTCGTTGCACAAAAGGGTCATACTTATCTTCCTCATTTGAATCATCACTCTACCCTCGCTTGTGCCGTACATATGGACTTCCTTCAAATGAGCTGGATACATCAACTCGTCCTTTCTTTCTAGGTTCCGGGGATAGTGATTTAGAATCGCTGTCATTATCGTGTTTCTGAAGTCGACGTCGTTAACCATCCTTCTTTCCCGAAGGTCAACCCCGGTCTTAGCATGTGGCCTGTTGGGACTATGCCACCTCCAAGGCCAAATCCTGGCGCAGACGCTCGTTCTCAGCTATCATGTTTTCCAGCCACTGTTCATTTTGCTTTGCTTGATCCATAATCGTCTACATTATCTCGTGCATTGACGTCGAGGATGAGGTCTGGGCTACTGAATCGAAGTTCAAGGTCCGTCATGCGGGGATATTCTCCAGTCCAAGCATGTTTCTTGGAGTGAAGTCGTCTGTTGGCATAATTTCTTCAGCGACTACCGAAGGATCTTCTATTACACCCGCCATGGATGTGCTTAAGTATTCCCACAAATGGCGCCAATTGTGGAGATATGGTTCAGGAATACTCTTGGATCCTGTAGAACGTTCCTGATCTTCCGGTTGCCACCTAAAAAAGGATGAACACTCCGGTCGGGGGTGCCGGAATTAGCACTCCGCCGGACAAGTTAGTGTATGCTCTCTAGTTTGCTTCTATCTCAAGTTAACTTAGTTTATTCTCACATACCTTTCTTTAGCTGATGTTGCTCTATTTATAATCGTTTCTAGGCTTTAAGGTTGGGTCCACTCTCGATCCTTCGCATGATTGCTTATTCGGCCTTAGTATCTACTCGGCTTTTAATAGAGCTAAATTACCTTTGGCTCACTCAAACTGGTTCTCCTCAATATAACCATTATTCAGCTCCCACAATATATGTTTTTGTTATAATTATGTGGTCTCATTTTATTCCATAATGATTTCAGTGATTATCTTATTATTTTATATCTATCCTTCCACTTGACATTGGGAAGGAAGAGTACAGTTCACATGAATCCTTCAAATTTTTAGGTGTCCAATCAACCCATGTGAGAATGAAGCACTGGTCCGATATGCTTTGGATACCTATAAGTTTCTTTCATTGGCAGTATAGGTTGGACAACAAGTTTTAAGTTTCATATACTGTTCCATTTTCCAGATGGTTTGATTCATCCCAATTTAACTGCATTTTTTTAAAAAAAAATTATTTATTGTTAAGGTCTCATCTACTTCAGATTTCAAACATAAATGCTATTGTTCTATCTTTATGCTTGAACATGTACCTTATCCAAGGAAAAAAAAAATTGAAAAAAAAAAATTGAAAAAAAAAAATTGAAAAACAAAAAAGTAACTGCTATGTAGAAGTATAGGTCAACAGATAAGTAGGAACTTAGTGTGTAATAGTTCTAGTTGTAACAAAATTTAGGACTACCTTGAAGTAATCTTGTGAAAGTTCAGAAAATGTGTAAAAAAAAATTTTTTTTAAAAAGGGGAGTATAATATAAACACCTGTAAATGTATAACCACATTTGTGATTGTGTTTTGTTTGATTTGGGGGAGAAACTTTGATGCTTTGCTTTCCCGTGGGCTTTGGTTTCCAGGATTCCTTTATTTTTGATCTCTAGAGATTACAAAGTCTAGTAGTATGTAATGTATTTCGTTGTTATTGTTGCTTTTGGCGGACTTTATGTCCCTATTTAACTTTTTGATTTATCAATAATTTTGTTTTGTTGCCAATCAATAAATTTTTTAAAAAAAATCTTTGCTCTTTCTTGACCACCAAACAGTTTTGGGAGGAATAAGTATAGCTTCCACAGAAGTTCCTTGCATTAAAATGTTAAGAAATTTCAAAACATGTTAAATCTAAATTAATTTCACTAATTGAATCTTATAGTATAGAAGTGAATTAATGGTAAAATTAAATCCAAATACACAAGTAACAGAGTGTGCAATCATGTGATCAATTATTTTATTGCTTATAAACAGTAAAATATATACTTATTATTTGCACTTATGTTCCTCTTTTTGTTATAGTGAATACTACACTACCTAGTATGGCTTTGAATTGTTATTATTGAGGTACTTGTTAAAAACTCTTTAGATTTAATTATGATATTTCACACCATGTGGTTTGATTTTTTATTTCATTTTAGCACCCAAAAATTGGAGGGCCTGGTCTTGTTGGTGGTTGTGAACTATCTAACGGATACATTGAGTATGTTCTCTTGTCCTCTAGTCATATCCTATATATTTGTTATGTTATCTGCAATACTCTTATGTAAATATATGTTTTAAGATAATGGATTCATGCAGAACATTGTCATTGTTACTAATAATACAAACTTTGCCCATGCACTTGTCCCTCATTTGACTGACAAATGAAAATTGGGAGACTATCACATTCTTTGATACTTCTCATCTTTTCCTTCAAATATTATTTAATTGATAAATGAAAATTGGAAAACTCCCTTACTTTCTTTGAAACTTTGATGAATTTTTAATCTTATTTGCCTCTCTAATTTCTGTCGGGTATTGTACAATGGAAGCTCAAATGTAATCTCACTTTTGTAATCACGATCGTACTCATGAAAGGTGGTGTAATGTCACTTCTGAATCAGATTCCACATGCATTAACTTCTCATTTGGCACTCAATCAGCCCACAAGGAATGTTTATGGCTTTACCATAGTTATAGCCGAATACACCCTACACTTAGTCGAAAAAGAGCTTTTCGAGAGAGAAAATTCAAAACAACACCTGAACCACTGTGTGGCTCTCACGGATAGCTTCTCTATGACAAATAGGACTTGTGACAACTGACGGAATGTAATTCGGACCTATAGGTTAGGAGTTAGAACTGAATACGCCCTAAACTTAGTCAAAAAAGGGCTTTCTGGGGCGAAAATTCAAAACAGCCCCCGAACCACCATGTGGCTCACACGGACAGTTCCCCCATGAAAAATAGGACTTGTGACAACTGACAGAATATAATCCGAACTTGTTGGTTGGGAGTTAGAGCCGAATACGCCCTAAACTTAGTCAAAAAAGGGCATTTCGGGGGTGAAAATTCAAAACAGCCCCCAAATAACCGTGTGGCTCACACGGATAGTTTTGCCATGACAAATAGGACTTGTGAGAACTGACAGAATGTAATTTGGACCCGTAGGTTGGGAGTTAGAGCTGAATACCCCCTAAACTTAGTCCAAAAAGGGCGTTTCGGGGGCGAAAATTCTAAACATCCCCTGAACCACTGTGTGACTCACATGGACAGTTCTCCCATGACAAATAGGACTTGTGACAACTGACGGAATATAATCCAGACTCGTAGTGTAACACCCTCAAAATAATACATAATCAATCATTCACAAGTCCTAGAATCATAAAGGAAACATTATGTTTTCATTTATCAGAGTCCTGTTTACAAAATATGTTACATGTTGACAACAAAAGTAGATGCCCTATAGGTTCATAACTTTCCAAGTTAACACTCGGATGCAACCAAAAGAGGGTCAGAAGCCCTTTACATATAAAGCCCTCGACTTGGAAATAAAAACATAAATAAAATAACAAAAGAGAGATTTCAGCCTCGAGACCTCTCAAGATATAACCTTGGAGGCGGCAAGTCACCTGTACCTGAAAATGGTGTCCAAAGAAGGGTGAGCCAAAACTCAGTAGAGATATGCTAAACCAAATATGAGAAATAACTAAAACATTAGCATATGATAAATGTTCAACACATGCACATTGATTTACATCATTTCTATAACCCATCAACATTGTTATTCATCTCTCAACCCGGTTTGATTTCTATTTCCAATTCACTTTATTGACATGGTTCGTTTATCCAAGTAATTCAAATGAGACTACAACTCATAAAGACAACACTCTAATTCATCAACAATTCAAAATGAGACTGCAACTCATGTTATCAACACTTCAATCATCAACATCATTCAGATGTATATAAGGTTTCAGGACTTTCACCCTAGACACTCCGGCCAACTTAATTATCAATGGAGTCCATTCCCTATCTCCTTCCAAACTGTGGAGTACATCCCCTATCTCCTCCCAAACCATGGAGTACATCCCATATCTTCTCCTAAACAAAGATACATATGCAATGTATTTAAATACTTTATCATATACAATGATCAATTAATGCACATATTCAATGTGTTATTCCAACTATCGTATTCAATGACATATTTCAATTGATTAGTTTCAGTTTACCTAATCATCATGCAACTCTACAACAATCATGACTATCCTTCACCGATAGCCCAAAACAGTTATTTCTAAATAGATAATTAAATTTATCAAACAGATAAATTAATACATTTTCCATAGGTAAGCGATTTCAATCCAACTATACCAATTAATTACTTTTTCCTCCAATTTCATCATTTCCAACTCAATTATGTATTCCCATAATTAATGTCATTATTTGGACAAATAATTCATTTAATCCCAATTAGGGCATTTTTCCCTCTTTCTCAAATAACACTTCTAAGGCTCAATTTCATCAATTGTACACCCATAACCCCATTTCAAAACCTCACATTCACAATAGAGTCCAAAACCAAGAAATCCCTCTTTTATAATCCCAAATCAAACCCTAACTTTACCCAAAACTCTCAAACACCACCATCTATACAAAATAACCAACATTTATGTCAAAACTCATAATAAGGAGTAGATTATCCCTACCTTGAAGTTAGGAGCCCAAAGGAGAAGAAGAAGAAACTTGAAAGTGCTCCAAATCCACACTTTTTTGGATCAAAAGATAGCCCATGAGCTACTCTAGCTTTTTAACAAAGGGAGTAGGGTAGAAACCCTCTAGATCAAGTGTATTTGTAGAGAGAAGGAGTGTGTAGGGAGAGAGTGTGTCGGATCTAGGGTTTGGAGTGGAAAAGAGGTTCAAAAATGGTGTAGAAACACGCTGCTATGAACTGATATATTCGAGGCTCGCTCGAGCGAAGAAGTGGTCGCTCGAGCGACTAGACACAACAAACACCTTGCTCGAGCACAAGAAGCCTCGCTTGAGCGCACAATTCAAAGCTTCAGGTCTGCAACCCAGACACACGCTCAAGCGCAAGAGTGCTCACTTGAGCGAAGGAACACAAAACATAAAGTTTGCTCACTCGAGTGACAAAAGCCTCGCTCGAGTGAAGAATACCAACCTTCAGGTTTTTCAAAGACGCAAACGCACGCTTAAGCGCAAGAGTGCTCGCTCGAGCGAAGAGACACACCACACAAAGCTCGCTCGAGTGCAGAAATCCTCGCTCGAGCTAAGAAGCTAAAACCCAAGGCTCACTCGAGCGACAAAAGCCTCGCTGGAGTGAAGAAACCAAAAGCTGGACAGCAACCATTTGTTCCAACACCCAACCAACCTGCTCCAAACTTACCCAACACATCCCAAAACTCAAATACTAGGAATTAAAGGATGGAAACAAGAATAGGACAACAACATACGACCACTAGACCCGAGTCTGGATTACAATAAATGACAGGGGAAAACTGGGATCGCTATACGTAGGTTGGGAGTTAAAGTCAAATATGCCCTAAACTTAGTAGAAAAAGTTCGTTTCGGTGTTGAAAATTCAAAACAGCCCCTGAACCACCTAGTGGTTCACACGGACAATTCTCCCATGACAAATAAGACTTGTGACAACTGACGGAATGTAATCCAGACCCGCAGGTTGGGAGTTAGAGTCGAATACATCCTAAACTTAGTCAAAAAAGGGCGTTTCAAGGGCAAAAATTCAAAACAACCCAGGAACGACCGTGTGGCTCACATGGATAGCTTCGCCATGACAAATAGAACTTGTGAGAATTGACGGAACGTAATTCGAACTCATAGCTTGGGAGTTAGAGCCGAATACATCCTAAACTTAGTCGAAAAAGGGCATTTCGAGGGCGAAAATTCTAAACAGCCCCCGAACCACCGTGTGACTCATAGAAACAGTTCCCTCATGAAAAATAGGACTTGTGACAATTGATGGAATGTAATCCAAACCCATAGGTTGGGAGTTAGAGCCGAATACGCCCTAAACTAAGTCGAAAAGGGGCATTTCGAGGGTGAAAAGTCAAAGAAACCCCCGATCCACCGTGTGACTCTCAGGGATAGCTTCTCCATGACAAATAAGACTTGTGACAACTGGCGGAACGTAATTCAGACCCGTAGGTAGAGAGTTAGAGCCAAATACACCTTAAACTTACTCAAAAAAGAGCTTTTTGGGGGCGAAAATTCAAAACAGCCTCCGAACAACTGTGTGACTCTATAGATAGCTTCCCCATAACAAATAGGATTTGTGAGAACTGACGAAACGTAATTCAGACTCATAGGTTGGGAGTTAGAGCCGAATACACCCTAAACTTTATAGAAAAATGTCGTTTCGGGGGCGAAAATTCAAAACCGCCCCCAAACCACCGTGTGCCTCACACGACAATTCCTCCATGACAAATAGGACTTGTGATAACTGACGAAATATAATTTGGACATGTAGGTTGGGAGTTAGAGCCGAATACACCTCGAACTTAGTCAAAAAATGACGTTTCGGTGATGAAAATTCAAAACATCCCCCGAACGACCATGTGGCTCACACGAATAGCTTCGCCATGACAAATAGGACTTGTGAGAACTGACGGAACGTAATTCGGACCCGTAGGTTAGGAGTTAGAACCGAATATGCCCTAAACTTACTCGAAAAAGAGCTTTCTGGGGGCGAAAATTCACAACAGCTCTCAAATACACCTTACACTTAGTCAAAAAACTCACAACACTTAGTTTAAAAGTGACAACTTTATGAAAATAACATCTATATATTCTAATAATTGCCTTTATATAATTATAGGACAAAGAAACTACCTATTACATTGTTTGTGTAGTTGGTTGGAATAAATATTGCGTGATACACACACACACATATATATATATATATACTTTCTTTTATTTCTAAGAAGACATTTCTCGACTGTTCTATCTTAAATGCATGTTAGAACATGTTCCATATGGCTGACTGAATTGATATTTTGTAACCAATTCTAATGTTTCGTTTTTTGTTTTTCTTTGTAGATGGCTTTGTTGCATGGACTTGTGGATAATCCATATTGGTGTATGGAGAAGAATTTTCACTTTTGTATAGAACTAATATAATACTTTTATCGTCCTCGGCTTTTGTATAGTTCATTATTTCTAATACAGAAAACTTTTGGCAATCAACAAATAATGACTGTCGTGGTACATAGATCACCTTCTGTTATGGTACATATATACCATTTGTCGGCGTACATATAGGACGCTTTGTCATGGTCTATAGAAAACTTTTGCCGTAGTACATATATCACCTTTTGTCATGGTACAGATTACGATGGTAATTTCGGTTTGTAGTAATTGTATTTTATTTTTTTTTGTATACGGAGGGCTTTGATTTTTGTATGATATATTTTGTATGGAATTATTATTTTAGTTTGGACAATAGTTGATTTGTATGGACTTTAACATTTAAAGTTATTTATTTTTGGTATATGGATGCAGATTGTGGAATGATTGATAGTATGAATCATTTTGTTTATATACATATTACAGGTTGCATTGAATATAGACAGGTTGTGGAAAAATTATAATGTTGCAATGTATCATGTTTTTGGCGACTAAACAATTAGTAGCTAAAAAGAAATTGGGAAAAGACATTTGGCAACTAAAAGTTTTGTAGCAAAAAAAAAAAAAAAAGACATTTGGCAACTAAAATATTTCGTAACTAAAAACAAAAAACTAAAGGATAAAAACACTTTGGCCGACTAAAATTTTAGTAGCCAAAATGTAGAACTTTAGGCGACCAAATATTTAGTAGTCAAAAGAGGAACTCTTTGCCAACTAAAAATTTAGTAGCCAAAAATGTGGGACTTTCGGCGACTAAATTTTTAGTAGCCAAAAGAAGAACTCTTTGTCGACTAAAATTTTAGTAGCTAAAAATGTGAGACTTTAGGCAACTAAAAGTTTGGTTGCCGAAAAAGGTCTAATTTAATTTAATGTCCAACCTTTTGACGACTAAAATTTTAGTCGAAAATTGTATACATTTGGCGACTAAAATAATTTTAGTCACTAATTATCTTTACCAACAATTTTTTGGCGACTACTTTTGCGATCAAATAATTTAGTCACTAAAACCATTCGGCGACTAAAAATTAACTTTTGGCGACTAAAAATTTAGTCACCAAAAGTGAAAATTCTTGTAGTGCTTGATTCAGGAGCCACAACTCACATGACACATGATCTGAATAATCTCTCTCTGCATCAACCATTTCATGGCTCAGATCAGGTAGCAGTGGGTGATGGAAACACACTTCCTATTACTCATACTGATAAAGGACTCCTTCCAACTCTCTCATTTCCTTTTCAACTTAATAAGTTACTTCATGTTCCTACTCTTTCCTCAAATTTACTTTCAGTTCATCAATTGGCCATGGACAACCATTGTACTATTACTTTTGATGAAGATTCTTTCCTTATCTCGGATGAGAGTACTCGGAGAGTTCTGTATAGAGGCTGCTACTTAAATGGACTATATCCATTCAGTCCATCCTCTGATTCTGCTACTTTCTCTTCTCAAGCTTGCCTCTCATGCTTCACTCAACCTTAGAGAGTCAAAGCTACGACAGGCTACAATACACATAGCTATAATACAAGCAGTCCTAATGGAACAGGCTACAATACACATAGCTACAATACAGGCAGTCCTAATGTGATTTGTCAAATTTGTAGGAAAGGAAACCACACTGCTCTGGACTGTTGGTACATACTAGATGCAACTTATCAGGCTCAGTCTCAGAATCATTACTCTAGTCCTTCATCCTCCACAAGTCATCCTAAGACATATGTTGCAACCAACATAGTTCCACAGTCTGACGCCAGCTGGTTTCTTGATTCAAGAGCCACAACTCACATGACACATGATCTGAATAATCTCTCTCTGTATCAACCTTTTCATGGCTCATATTAGGTAGCAGTAGGTGATGGAAACACACTTCCTATTGCTCAAACTAGTAAAGGACTCTTTCCAACTCCCTCATTTCCTTTTCAACTTAATAAGTTACTTCATGTTCCTACTCTTTCCTCAAATTTACTTTCAATTCATCAATTGGCCATGGGCAACCATTGTACTATTATTTTTGATGAAGATTCTTTCCTTATCCAGGATAAGAGTACTTGGAGAGTCCTGTATAGAGGCTGCTGCTTAAATGGACTATATCCATTCAGTCCATCCTCTGATTCTGCTGCTTTCTCTTCTCAAGCTTGTCTCTCATGCTTCACTACTCCAGCTACTCCAGCTTCTCCAAATTGGCATTTTCGCCTTAGCCATCCTTCACACTAGAAGTTTCATCACATTATTTCTACTCATCACTTAGGACCTACATCTTCATTGCTGTCTAATAATGGCTCTAGTTTGTGTGAATATTGTTTTGTGTCCAAGAGCCATAGGTTACCTTTTTGTTTGTCAAATTCTACTGTAAATAAACCTTTAGCTCTCATTCATACTGATGTTTGGAGTCCCTTTTCTCCCTCTATTTCAGGCTTTAAATACTATGTGTTGTTCATTGATGATTTTAGCAAGTTCACTTGGCTCTTTCCTCTTCATTATAAGAGTGAAGTTTTTTTTCCAAATTTCTAGAGTTCAAAGCTTTTGTTGAGACACAATTCTCTACTAACTTCAAGTTTTAAGGAGTGACAATGAGGGTGAATATCTAAGCACTGAATTTCAGGTTTTTCTTAAACAAAAAGGGATTGAACATCAGTTGACTTGTCCTCATACACCCTCTCAAAATGGTGTAGCTGAGAGAAAACATAGGCATCTCATTGAGACTACCATTACTCTCATGCATCATTCTTCCCTTCCTTTAAAATACTGGTTTGATGCTCTTACCACTATAGAATTTTTGATTAACCGACATCCTACTCTTAAACTCAACAATCTTACCCCTTATGAGGTTCTATTCTAACAACCTGACTATCAATTCTTAAGATCTTTGGATTTAAGTGTTATCCTTGGATCAAGCCCTATACTACTCATAAACTCCAACCAAGATCCATCCCTTGTGTTTTCATTAGCTATCAACCTTCTATTAAAGGCTATAGATGTCTTGATCCTCATTCAGGCAAAGTTTGCATCTCTAGACATGTAGTCTTCGATGAGTCTTTTTTTCCTTTTAAGGCTTCTTCTTCTTCTTCTACGCCCTCTACAGTTTCTCAGTTGGTTAACTTTTTCTGGCCAACTTCCCTTGCTGTTGCTGGCCCCTCAATCTCATTCTTGTTTTCCATCTTCTTTTACATAATAGCCACCTCAACCTCCAAATCCTATCATCTCTTCATCACCAGCTCCCTCATAGCAACCAGCTGTCTCACAGCAACCAATGTTGTCTTAAGTTGTTGTTTCTCCTATTTTTCCTTATCTATTTACTGATCCATCTACTCAAATTCCTTTTTTTTTTTTTTTTTTTTCCATTTTTATCAATCTTCCCTATGTTCTATCTACTGATCATCCTATGATTACTAGGTCTAAAGCCAGAAGGCTTCCTTCATTTTCCTCTTCTATCTTTCTTCTGGCTTCCATTACTCACTTTGAACCTCAAACCTATTCTGAGGCTCCCTCATCTTATGCTTGGCAGGCTGCTATGCTTGATGAATATGCAACTCTTTAAAAGCAAGGTACTTGGACTTAGTCTCTTTACCACCTGATAAACCGGCCATTGGCTGCAAATGGATTTATAGGTTGAAAAAGATTTCAGATGGCACCATTGCTAGACACAAAGCTAGATTAGTTGGCCAAGGGCTTTCTTCAAACTGAGGGTGTGGATTATCATGAGACTTTTAGTCTTGTGGCCAAACAACCAACTATTCGAATTCTTTTGTGTCTTGCCCTCCATTTTGATTGGCCAATCAAACAGCTTGACATTTCTAATGCTTTCCTTCATGGGGTTTTTGAAGAAGAAGTGTACATGGTTCAACATTAGGGATTTGTTCATACTACTCAACCTCACCTTGTTTGCAAGTTACACAAAGCTCTTTATGGCTTAAACAAGCCCCTAGAGCTTGGTTCTCTACCATCTCAACTTTTCTCCTCTCTCAAAATTTTGTTCCTAGTCAATGTGACTCCTCTTGTTTGTTCAAAAGAGTTCTAATTCTATTACCATTCTCCTCATCTATGTGGATGATAGCCTTCTAACTGGTAGTGACCCTCTTTATATTGTTTCCTTGATTTAACAAATGCATGGCACCTTTTCTATGAAAGAACTTGGCTTTATTAACTTTCTGGGTATTTCTGTCACCAAGTCCTCTGTTGGATATGTTCTTTCTCAACAAAAGTATGCTTCAGAGTTACTTGCCAAAGCATGCATGAGTGATTGCAAATCTTACTCCACTCCCATGGCTACTAAACCTTCTACTCTTTCTTTTATTACTGCTGCTGACTTACCTTTTAGTCAACCATCTCTTTACAGGAGTTTAGTAGGTGCTCTTCAATACCTCACTATCACTAGACAAGATCTTGCTTTTGCTGTTAATCATGCCTGCCAATTCATGTAAGCACCATTGAATAGTCATTTTGCCTCTGTGAAAAGGTTGCTTAGATATTTTTAAGGCACATTAGGCCATGGTCTTCATTTCTCTTCTGGTCCTCTTCTGCTTAATGCATACTCTAACTCAGATTGGATAAGAGATGTGCTTGATAGAAGGTCCACTACTGGGTATTGTATTTACCTTGGTCCCAACTTAATTTCTTGGTCTGCCAAAAAGCAACCAATTGTGTCTAGGTCTTCCTCAGAGGCAGGGTATAGAGCCTTAGCTCAGACCTTGGCTGAACTTAGTTGGCTTGGTATGTTGTTGGCAAAGCTTCACATTACTGTGCATGTTCCCACACTTTGGTGTGACAACTTATCTGCTATTGCTATGTCTCACAATCTTGTGTTCCATGCTCGAACTAAGCACATTGAAGTGGACTATCATTTTGTTCGCGAAAGAGTTGCAGCCAAGAAGCTTCACATTTGCCACATTACTACCACTGATCAAATTGCAGACATTTTCACCAAACCTTTGTCTGTGGCTAGATTTCAGTATCTTCAAAGCAAACTCTTAGTTCTTCCTAGTCCTATGAGTTTGCGGGGGACTGATAAGATAGAGCAACAACCACAGCATAGCAAAGCTATAGTAGCACAACATAGCAAAGCTATCTACACAGTCATAGCATAGCCAAGCATAACAGCACAGCAGCTTCAACAGTCACGTGTGAATTACCAAGGCTAGGTAGTTAGTTTGTCAGAAGTTAACTCCAGTTTATTTAGGCAATTATGGTTACGTTAATTGTATCAATCTTGTATATATACTATCTCCTCAGTGTAATGTAGATCTATTCAGAAAATTAATAAAGTTTGAGACATTCTTGTTTCCTCTTTATTATTTTTCACTTTTATATTTGTAAAAAGTAATGTTCTAATTTACACTTCATTATTAAAAAATTGTTAGAATATATGTTTGCTCCGTCTATGTTTGAATCTTGCGTTCTTCCCTAGAGTTGGGGCATCTAAAACATAACAGGCATTCGAGTCTTAAGGCTATAACTTTGGTAATGGCAGGTCAACTTGCACATCAAGACACGATCAAGCTCTACTAATAGCATATCAGGTTCTAATAGCATAACTATAAGACTTGATCACCAAAAAAAATAGTGAAGATACGATATTATTGAATTTTTGATATGAAACTCAATTCGGATCAAGAGTGTCGTAGGTTTTACTTCAAACATTTTTATTTCTATACGAAAAAGCTAGTATTTTGATAATGAAAACTACTTCTATAATATAAAATTCATCATCTTCAAGTTTTCTTTTTTTTTTTTTCTTTTATTTGTTTATTTATCCACTACCTAATAAAGTGCGCCTCTAACTTCCCCAATAAAAAAATTTCGGAACAGCACAGCCTAAAGTTGACAACTTCCATCTTCCAATGCATTCAATCATAATGTACCTGTAAATGGAAATGTCCACCTTTGAAACCACACCCCACCCCAACCCCCCCCCCCCCCCATTTGCCTTTGCATTTTCACTCTATATAAGTCCTACAATGTGCCAAGGATTTACCCATCTCTCTCTCACACACACAGAGACATATCCCTCCAACATGTCTTCCTCAACATTCACCTCCTCTCTCTACCTTCTTTCCTTCACTCTTCTTATCCAAATTGTCATTGGAGCCAACCCTCTCTTCCATTTTTGTTCAAGTCCTGAAAATTTCACTTCTAATAGCCCTTATGAATCAAACTTGAACAAGCTTATGAGCTATCTCTACCTCAAAACCCCTCCAACAGGGTTCGGTGTTGGCTCAGTGGGACAATACCATGACATAGCCAACGGCCTCTCTCTCTGTCGTGGTGATGTCAACTCCACAGACTGCGCTGCCTGCGTTGCTGAAGCCAGTAGCGAGATTCGCAAACGCTGCCCATACAACAAAGGATCGGTCATATGGTACGATAACTGTCTCGTAAAATACTCAAACACTGATTTCTTCGGCAAAATTGATAATGGAAACAGGTTCTACATGTGGAACTTGAGAAATGTGAGCAACCCTTTGTCATTCAACCAAAAAACCAAAGATTTGTTGAGTCAGCTATCTCAACAAGCTTATGTTGCACCAAAAATGTACGCTACCGGAGAGTCGGAGCTCGGATATTCAGAGAAACTCTATGGGTTGGTTCAATGCACTAGAGATCTTTCTAGTGTTGATTGTAAGAAGTGTCTTGATGGAATCATAAGTGAGCTTCCAAGTTGTTGTGATGGGAAAGAAGGTGGGAGGGTAGTTGGAGGTAGTTGTAACTTCAGATATGAGATTTATCCATTTGTGATATTACAAATGAATAAGTGTTATAGGAACCCTCGAGGAAGAATGGATATATATTATGCCAACTTATTGGAATTTGCTGCCTGTTTTGGCTTTCTTATGTATTGTTGAATAAAATGCATCTCTATGATGATTTGTGTATGAATGAATGATGTTGTAAAAACTATACATTGATGTGGTTGAGGTATGATCAATTGCTATATTTTGTATAAATGAGCCGATCAAAAAAAATATATTTTGTATAAATGATATTTCATTGCTATAAATCAAGAAGAGCAACACTACAAATTCATAAATATTCAGAATTTATCCAGATTTAATTTATTTGAATGAGATTCATTCTAAATGTGGCTCACAGCGCAACAACTCTTCATCTACACTATATGCTCATTTTTTGGACAATTTTCATGGTTGATAAATCTGAACAGTAGCATTAGTCAATAAAGAATGATATAAATGATATTTCCCATATATATATAAATAGATTTTTTCTATACATTTTTTTACAAAAATGATGTGTCTGTTTGCCATCATTTCATTCAAATGGTTTATAGTATTAAAACACAACAATCACATGATTCTAGATGTATTTTTTTGAATGAATGATTTGTGCATGAATGAATGATGTTGTAAAACCTATACATTGATGTGTGATCAATTGCTGTATTTTGTATAAATGGTATTTCATTACTATAAATCAAGAAGAGAAACCTTACAAATCTAGAAAAATTTAAAATTTATCCAGATTTAAATTGTTTGGATGAGATTTATTCTAAGTGTGGCTCACAGCACAATTTTCATAATTGATAAATCTAAACAATAGCATTAGTCAATCAAATGATATAAATGATATTTTTCTTATATATATATAAATAGATTTTTTTCTATATATTTTTTACGAGAATGATGTGACTGTTTGCCATTGTTTCATTCAAAATCAAAACCACAATGGTTTATAGTATTAAAACACAATTGTCACATTATTCTAAAAATAATCAGACGGTTAAGTTTTGAGTTTTTTAAAAATAGTTTTTTGTGTTTTTAATTCTAATTTTTGTATTTTTAATGATTTTTAAAAATATTTTAATTATTTTTTTTTTAAGTTTTAGATCCACTTAGTCTTGAAATATTTAAAAAGTAAAAAAATTGTACAATTTTTTTTTTTAAAAAAAATTCATGCAATATAACAAAATACGAAAATGTGTTGAATTTTTATTTTTTTTTAATATATATATTTTTTTGTATTTGATGAATCTTTCTAAGTTGTTTCCAAAAATATTATACTTTTTTAAGTATATTTAGATTAAGTGTATCTAAAAAAAAAATTTGCGCAAAATATTAAAAAAATTCACTAGAAAAAAACCATTGAAAAAAAGAATTATTTTCCGGAAAAGTCGATTTAGTTTTTTGGAAACAAACATGGTGATTATATTTTTGACTAAAAATGAAAAACCTTCCTAGATGGATTTTAATTACCAAAAAAAGAGGGGAAAATACATTTCAGTGTAGATTTAGAAGAAAAAAAAAATTACACTTAAGTAGTAAACTTTATAAATATTAATAATTAAAATTTTAAACTTTTTCATGCATTCGTAAATATATATGTTTTTTTACAATTCACTGAATTTTAATTTCTCCACACACACCAAAAAAAAAAGGAAAAGAAAACTACGGCTATATTATTTTATAGAAAAAATCAGTATATTAAATTTTTGAAAAAAATAGATTTTTTTCCTCTGGTATTCTAAATACATTCGAAAAAAAAAAATTCTTTTTACAAAAAAAATATAAATAAAATGTAAACCATAAAAAAGACAATGTGAGAGATGGAATGTTTTCAATGACATGCCAGTGTTGGACAAGAAAGAATACAAAAAGGAGATATATTTATTTCAAGTTTAAATTTATATTTTAAAGAATTTAGAGTTTCCTAGAACTCTTCACTACTCTATTTTGATGATCAATGGTTTATTTAGAGTTATCTGTATATATCTTCTATAAGAAAAATTAAGTTCTTCTAATTAATAATCGTAACCTTTTTATTTTGTCTTGTTTGTCTCTAAAAAATTGATGATTTATTTTTAAAAATATACGTATAGTCCATATTTTCTAAAATAAATGGGAATTAAACCATTTTTTATGTTTTGGTTCTGATTAATTTCTTAAATTTTATGATTTAGTTTGATTATTAGACTTTTAGAATTGTAGATGCCAATTTATTTATCAATTCAACTCATACTTGAATTAAACCGATCCGTGAACAATCCTGATAAAAATCATCTTCTTAAATAAAATTAGACATTAGGCTTTGAATTGCGTATGAAAAATATATATATATATATAAATAAGGTGGATTTAAAAAAATTTGCTTGGCTTTGTTGAATCATTAAGCTTTTCATAAATAAAATTAAATTGACTCGCTCTCTTTTTACTCTTCTCATTAATGTAAATTATATTTTATTGTTTAAGGAACCTTATTCAATGTTATGACATGTTCTACTATATAAATTGCCCAATTAAGAACTGTTTTGAAAAAGCACCTCTCTCAGCTGCAACCTATAGTACTGATTTTTAAAAACATTATCCTAATTGACCATCAACCCCAAATTAATCATATTTTGTTCTTTATAGGATGGTCAAAAATAAGATGGTCAAAAATTGGGGTAATTGTCCTGTTTTGACCCACAATGGAGATTATAATTGCATCAGTAAAAGCGTGTATAATATTATTATAATCTAGAAGTGAGAGAACAAGCCAAAACAGGTGATCATCACCACCACAAAGGATACATTTGCGGCTAGTTGCCTAATTTGTTTGTAGTTAGTGTTGGTGCTAGTACCTAATCAACTTCCCAATGGAAAATTTTCTCATATTAAAGAAAAATTATTACGTACTCGTACTGTAGGAATGATCATGTGAAACTCTAATTCAATCGCTTAAATATTGCCTATTATGAATAGTCATATCTTAATATTACTTAAACATAAATATAAATATAATAGATTTTGTAAGAATGGTTTCGAAAAAATAATTTTTTCTTAAACTTTGATCTATTTTTTAAGTGGAACCCATGCCTCGAGGTTGGCGGGTATAGGTAGTAACGCGTTTTATGCGGTGTTGTGATTCACGTATTTTATTTGGTTATTCAAAACCATTATTAGGTGAATAGGAAATTAAAGCCGAAGTAAGCTCAATGAAAATAGTGCTTTGGTGGGTTTCCCAATTGAAGGAAGGAAAGCTTGTCCCACATTGCTTAGCTAGGCTAATATTGTATGGGTTTATAAGGCTTAAGTTTACAACTTAGAGAGGGCCCCAAAGGGTATCCAAGTTTTGTGGAAGGGCAAGGTTATGAACAAAGTGAGCTAGATCTATTGAACCCAAAACAAACACACATATCGTCGTCCATTAGGTGGGCTAGGCTTGGGCGTGGGTGTGAGGCTGGTTGGGCTTGTTCGGCCCAATGCTTATTTTTTTCAGGCAAAAAACATTTGAATTTTATTATTTTTTTTAAAATTAAATTCTTATAGTTTAGTTCAAACTTAATTCCGAAATAACCCCATCATATTGAAATGTTGATAGTTTGGTCCAGCACACCTGTCCAAATTTTTCCTTCAACTAAACAGGTTCATTATCTGTTCAAATTTAAATTGAACAGGTACTTTACCTGTTCAAATCTATCCGAACAGGTTTGTTACCTGTTGAAGTCTATTCTGAAAAGCCACCAGTTCACCTATGAATAGACAAGTCTTCCATTTAATTTTTCATCCAATTTTTGTTCTTCTTATCTGCTTTTATTTCCTACATTTTGTTGCATAAATTTCCTATGAGAAAGAGTATAAACACAAAGTGTGTTCGTTCGACATTTAGTTTGTAGTGCTGCTACTAAATTGTCGTTGATCATTTTATCCTGGGAGATAGACTTTCATAATCTGAAAGTACCGTGGAGAGGACGAATCTGCGTTAAGGATACGGTATTGAACACTGGCCTTGATCAAATTTTGTTCAAGAAAATAATACTGTATGTGGTTGGTTATGTTTTTTTTTTCCTTTCCTTTTTTTCTCCATATTCTGGTTTTGTTTTATAATAAAATAAGAATATATATATATATATGTAATGTTTTGATTTTTGTAATCAAACAGACTCTTTCATTTCTTAATTTTCTTTCTTCAAATACTGTGAAGATTGGCTAACAGATTTTACTATCTAATTCAATTATAGAAGAAGAAAATATAAGTACCTTGTGGGAAAAAAAGAAAAAGAAAAAAAAAGAACCTTCACTTAGCAATTTGATGAATCTTCTTTAAGGAATCAAATATTCTAGTTGACTTTGTTAAGTTTTTAGATTATATTAATCTCGTCCAGTCCAAATTATGGACTAGTAGGAATCCGTCTCCTAACTTCAATGTTCGGACCTTGAATTTGCAAGGTATTTTTTATTAAAAAACAAATGGAAAGAATATATATATATATATATGAAGGAATTTGTTAAAAAATAAAATTGTGTTATGTTACATTCAAAATTCCCTGATGTTCCACTTTATGAGCTTCCTTAAGCACTTCATTTGCTTCATCTTTGGACAAACATGCTAGTGGAGTCCCATAAAAACCTCTTCGGTACAACTTCCCTTGGTCAAGGAAGAAGCGTAGGGTCCGCCTATTGACTTTGATGGCATTTATGGGTTTTTAGGAAGTATCATCTTTTCTAGCTAATCGATATATGGTGGTCTTCATTATTCACTGCTCAAATGGGCTTCTTTTTCCTTTGGATAAGCTTGACAGCTCACTCATTGCTTTTGCAAATCAGCACTTTCTTTTTCCATTTTTGGCCAGTAATAGCCCTACATCTGTGTGCGTTGGTACAGACTGATATCTCCATCTCTAGAGGTCTTAGCATAGATCTTCTTAAATTTATTAGTTGTGTAATGACCCAATTCAAATTTTTTTTTTTTAAATAGCCAGTACATAATTTAATTGAGCAAATTTTTGAATTTGATTGCCGTGTAAATTCTGTGCAAAAACAGCTCGGTTTTGTATTTTTTAAAAATAGTTTCCGATCTCAGAAAGTTATGAAATTTTTATAGGTTGTTCCCATCTGAGTCTAGCACGTTGGATAAAAATTTCAGAATTTAATGATGAGTATTTATTTTATGAAAATTTACGGACTGATTGGTGTTCAGTTTAATTTATAACAAAATTTAAAATTTGAGTTTTGGGTGTTCGGACCATGATTTGAGATAAATTTGTTGGGTCTATTTTGGTATATAATTGGACCATATTTGACTTATGGGTGAGACCCATGACTTAGATTTAATTTAAATTGAGTTTGTTTAATGGCCCACGTTTAACTGTTTGGTCCTTTTAAAATGTGATTGGTAATAACCACCTTGGGAGTTATTATTATTTATTACATATGATTATAATAAATATTTGATAGTTGATTTTATGGTGTATACCATATGGTGAAAAATTATATATTTTTGTAGTAAATAAAATGGATGTATATTTCGTTGTGAGCAAAATATTATACTTATGGTGTGCACCATCAAACAAAATATATTTTGTGGTGAGAAAATATTATATTCACTTTTGTCATTAAAGATGTTGAAATGTATTTTCAAAGTTATATATATTATATATATTGGTGTATATATATAGTTAGATATTTGTTTAATTAGATATTTGTTTAAGAAATACCTATAAAAGGAACCAAAAGGATTTTTTATTCAATTTTTGGGAGTTCTTGGGAGGTCTTGCTGTAAGAAAAGAAAGAAAAAGGGTTCCAATGTTGGTTTTCATGGGTTTGATCTAGTATAAGTCATTTTTTACTCCTAGTGCTTTGGATCAAAACGTAGAGGGCGGAAAAGACGTCGTTTGGCCCCAAGCAGATTTAATTTCTGTTGCCAAAAAAATTTGAAAGCTTCTTGGCTTCAGGTAGGAATTTTTCCTACACTTCTTTATATACTTTTACTTGATTATATAGAGCTTAGAGTTGTATATAATTTAATTAGAATTTTTAGAAAATTTCTAATTTATTTGCTTAAAAGGGAAATTTTGAGAAGAATAAAAAATTGATGCCCAAATTGTAAAAGTGTAAACTTGGAATATGTTTGTAAGGTTATGAAAGAGCTATGTTTTAAATTTGAAGAAAAATGGATTTCGATTCGATCGGTTTTGAAATTTTTACCGGTTTGTGACTAAAAGAGCATTTTTAAAGAAAACAAAGCAATTACGTTTAACTTTTGGGGGCTTTGATCAAAATAGGATGCCATAGTTGAATAATACTTGGAGAATGAGTTTGGAAAGAAAATGATGTTTTCTTGGGCATTAACGGTATTATTTTGCTTAATGTATCTGTTGGAATAAAATCGATACGGTTAGAAATGGACCTTGAGAGGTTACCGGACGTGATTGTGATATGAAAACTAGTGTAGTTATTCATATTTATTGAGATGTGAAATAGATTGTATTTATCAAAATTTTTGAAATTTAATTGTTAAAATATCTGTTTAGAAATATCTGTCTGGGCTATCGGTGGAGGATAGCCATGATTGTTGTAAAAAAGCATGTGACTTAGGTAAATCGAACCACATTTCTCATTTGTTGCATTTGACATTGCATTACATTCATTTCATTGGAAATATATCTGTTTTTGAGAAATGTTTGTAAATGTATCTGTTTGCGAAAAGATGAATACTTGGTGAATCTGGATAAAGGATGTAGAACCACACGGTTAGGTATCGAGCCTTCCAGTTTACTAGTAAAAATGACAGTGGTAGTGCATTAGGATCTACTTGCAGACACTCACCTAGAGATTCACAGAACTTGTATTTATGTAACAGATATGGTTTAAAATGGAAATGACTTTATATCTGTTGTTACATAACAGCATTGTATGCTTTATAAAAAGAGAGATAAACTGTTTTATCATGAGCATGGCATGAGCATACTCCTTTTTATTCTTGTCATAATTCATATATTGTGTAGTATATCTCTATTGGGCTGTGGCTCACCCTGTAAGAGAAACCATTTCAATTACAGGTGATATGCCTCTGCTAAGGCATTGACTTTGGAAGACTCGAAACTGAGGCTTCATTTTTGTTTTATTGTTATTTGTTGAATGTAAGCCCAAGGCTGTATTTGCGTTGAGTTGAAACTCCATTTTGTGTAACCAAGAATCCAAATTTGTAAGTCTGTAGGGCACTTATTATCTGGTTGGCTTCCATTTCATACTTGTTGTAAAATGTATGCTTGGGATTGGAACTGGGCATTGAGATGTAAATAGCATGTGTTTGGCATTTGGAATTTAATGGAAATGGATATATGGAATAGTTAGCTATACATATGTATTTGCCTATCAGGTGAGTTTTGTAGCATAAATAGATATACCCTGCCCGATTTTCGGGGCATTACAAGTTACCTCTTGCTTGCCAACACATCTTGCCAATAAGTTGTTTGACCCTCGAAAATGCAGTTCTCCTTTGAAGAGCAGGAAATGTGCTAATTCTACTAGGCTTTTGCCTCGCTTTGCTTGTTATCAACTGCTGCATTATGTCTTCTTTCCACCCTTCAACATTTCACTCTGTATGTCCCTCCGCCATTACCGTAGGTGTTATTCTTTTCTCAATGACAATGACTATACTATCCATAAGAATATCCACATTTTCCCTTAGTGTAGCCATGGCATTGGGAAAACGGTTCTGCATTTGAGAGGTGTGTTAAATCTAAACGTGATCAAATTGAGCCAGGAACTTTTGGACTATGCTTCAATACGGTGCTAAGAATGGTTTTTTCAAAGCAAAGTTGTCGAATGCTTGTTTTAAGGCTAATTTTGAGTCTTCCCAGATTTTCAATTTGTAAAGGCCTTGCTTCTGAGTGAAAATTAACCCTAATTTTAGCACCTCATACTTAGCCTCGTTATTTGAACATTCAAAATCAAGTTTGTAGGACAAGTGTATCCTTTTCCCATATTTGATTTTTAGCGTGATTCCCACCACCACATTTGCCAGCCCTAAATACTCCGTTAGACTTAAAGTCTAGTAGGCTTCAGCTTCTGTTGCCGAGGCATAAACCTCACCAGGTAGAACTACCTCAATAGGTTCATATTCGCCAGATGGGAACTACACTAGCAGGTCTGCGAGTGCCTAGCTTTTAATGGCTTTTAAGGTGATGCATGCAATGTCATATTCTGCGAATGTCAACATCCATCTCGCCATTCTCCCTTTCAGTGCTGGCTTGCTCATTAACTATCAGATGAGGTCACTCTTGGTTACAACCTAGATCATGTGTGCTAAAAAATAGTACCACAGCCTTTGTGCTAGGAAAATCAAAGCCAAGCAAACTCTTTCAATTGGGGTATAGTGTGATTCTACGCTATTGACTTTTCTAGTTATTTCGTAGACTTGCTTTGAAGCGCCATCAACGTCTTGGACCGATAGAGCTCCGATGGACCTGGGTGTAGAGATAAGATACAATATAGAGATTTCCCAGGTTGTGGCATGATCATGGTGAGTGGAGAAACAAGTGCTCACTTTATGTCCTCAAAAGCTTGATTGTGTTCTAACAACCACTCAAACTTATGATTTCCTTTTAGCAACACTCCTAAGGGGAAGTAATTTCGGTGAGAGCCGAGATAAATCACCTTAAGTAAGACACTTTGTCTATAAATTTATTCAAGGCCTTTTGGGAATAAGGCGGGGGCATTTCTATGACTGACCTTATTTTATCTCTGTCTGCCTCTATCCTCTGTTGATGAATCAAGAAGCTGAGGAATTTTTCTGCAGTAACTTTGAATACACACTTGAGAGGATTCATCTTCAGACAGAACTTTTGGTAGCACTGAAAGACTTTCTCTAAGTCAACGAGGTATCTGTTGGCCTCAACAGACTTCATTCTAAGTTATCTACATAAACCTCTACTTCAAAATGCAATATCTCATGAAACATTGAAGTCATTTTTCACTGGTAGATTGCCCCATGCATTCTTCAAATCGAAGGGCATCACTATATAGAAAAAATTTCTAAGGGGTGTCCTGAAAACTAGCTTCTCAGCATCTTCCTTAGCTATCTTGATTTAATTGTAACTGCTGAACCCATAAATAAAAGAAAACATTTGGTGTCCTGCCGTAGAGTCGACAAGGGTATCTACATGAGGTAGAGAGAACCCATCCTTTAGGCAGATTCTATTCAGGTCGCGAAAATCGACTCAGATTCTTATTTGGCCATTCTTTTTCTTTACGGGTACAATGTTTGTCATCCATGTCGAGTACTATATGGGCTTAATGAACTTGGATTTTTGTAATTTCTCTACTTCTTCTTTGATTTTTGCTTCAACATCAGGGTGATACTTCCTAATATGTTGTTTTACTGGCTTAGAGTTAGGAAATGTGTCGAGGTGATGGGTGACAATGGATAGGTCAAGGTCTGGCATCTCATCATACATCCAAACGAAGACATATAACACGAGAGGAGGATCCCGACAGCCGAACTGATTTTTTTGTTTTCTTTTGCATAATAAAGGCAGGCTATTAGTCTTATCTTAGGCGTGGGAGCCATCGTGCTGCAAATGAACACAAATCTACTCTATTCTGGTGACTCACTGAGGTTGACCTTGTTAAGTACTTCTTGATGTGGGTTAGGCCCATCTTGCATGTATTCTAGGGCTACCTCAGGCAACTTCACCATCCATTTGTCTGTAGCATCCTTACACTTACTAGCCTCGAGGTCATCCTCCCAAGGTATGAAGTTTGGCTCCTGATACGGTCATAAATAATAGATTGTCTTGTCACCCTTGCAAACTTTAACGATTTTAGGTAAATCTCTAGACGATTTGTCGCTTCTCTTGTGTCTGCTACTTGTGGGTTCCGCTTTCTTATGGGTTCCGCTTTCTTATCTCGAATGTTCTCCTACCTCGGTAACTTTATCCCAACAACTTTACCAGTCTTGGGGACTTCTTCAATCGATAATTCAATGAAAAAGATTGCATCAAAGTAATGCATCTCCTCTAATCCAAGTGATGTTTCTAAGGCATTATAGTCACAATTTTCTTACTCAGCCTCGCTTTTACGCATTGGTAGTAACTTGATCAGACAAACCTATACCGATGCATCCAAGCCTTATCCACCATTATATGGTAGTTTGTCTTCACCTCAATTACATGGAACTTTGTTGCGGGGTAGAGTTCTCCCACTGCCAAATCTACCACGACATGCCCTCTAGTAACTTTATTTTCCCCACCAAAACCTATCACAATGATGGGCTAACAGACCATCCAAGATTTTAGAATTCCTGTATAATGTTGATTGATACACCTTCATTAACGAAGGTGCGCTTAAACTCTACATCGTTCACGTGAGCTGTGATGAACGGCGATTATGTGCGTATGGATGTGCATGATTGGCCTCTGAGAATGTGATGAAACTGTGGTCTTCTCGAACCCATAGAGGTGCATACTCTTTGGCCTCAGTGCTTTTGGCGTGGTATGCTTTAGAAATATTGATGAGAGCTTTAGTTGCTTCCAACCTGGCAACCTGGCTCAATCCTAGTTGATCGAAGAAGTTACGAAATTTAATAGAGTTCTCTAAGGCGTGGGCATGAGTATCCTCTACGGCCATTGTCGTTGTAGGTTCTCCCTTAGGAAGTTACCCCGCCGCCTTATCGTCATAATAAGACGCTATGTGTACTTGATCGTGTATTGGCCCAAGGTATCCAACCATGCTTATATTCTTTTCATTTTCCTTATGATCAGGATATGGGTCCTTTCTCACATTACGATGACCTACATCTTTAAATTTCAACCTGTTCGCTATGACTTTTCTCTTAAAGATATTTCTCAAAGTCCAACTGTTCCTTGTTGGATGTTTGGTGGCTCGATCGTAGACATAGTAGTTTGAGCTCTCCCTCATCTTTTTGCTTAGAAGGGTATCAACTGGCGGTAGAACGAGTTCTCCATTAGTTACCCATTCATTGACCAAAGCTTTAACGTTCTCAATACTACAGGGGTAAGAACTCTTGTCTTCATACCTCTTACTTTTTCGGGATGTGGACGTCTCTCTTCGCAGGTGACTCCATCATAGAGGTTATCGATGCAACTCTACTACTGCGAGAGTACCAATAATCTTCATGAGGCCTAGGTAGTGCGCCTATGGCACTGAGATTTTTGGCCACCTTAGTTAGTGCTGAGAAGGTAGGTAGTCCATGGATTACTAGGAACAACTTAAAGTCGCGTAAAGCTCCTTTCACACAGATGCTAACCAAGTGGGCCTCGTCCACTGGCTCGTGGTAGTCGATTGCCTTGTCCTAGAATTGTTTGACATAATCCAAGGTGTCTTCACCCTGTTTTTGAGTATCTCGGACAAGTGTAAACATGGTAACCTTCTCTTGGATTTGAAAGAACTTGGTATGGAGCTTGTTCACATTCTCTTCCCAACTCTTGATCGAATTAGGCACTAGGTTCACATACTAGTTGTAAGCCCTTTTAGTGAGCGACTTGGAGAACTTCCACACGCGTAGGGAATGATCGGTGCCATGGATACCAAGGGTTTTAATGAACGGCACCATATGTTCCCTCGCATTGTCCTGTTTTCTATCAAACTTCACAAATGTGGATACTGTATATCCAACCGGATAGAGCACAACCAAAATCTTGTGTGAGTATGGAGGCTAATCTAAGTCTGGTAACAACGGTAATTGCTTCTTGATACGTTTTTGCTCGAGCATAGCTTGGACATCAGCTATGGTAACGAAGTTGTTGGGCTAATAAGGGCTAATATGTCCTCGTAACTGAACCAACTGCAATACCATTGGCCTAAGGAATTGCTAGAGGGTTTGGCACCTGGATTGGGGCCTGGTTTCCAGGGTACTGGTTTACCGTTAGGTTAGGAACTGCTACAGAAGGAAGGACTTGTGTCGAAAGAGCTTGCGCTGGTTTGGCTGCCACGCACAAAATGGCCTCAATGAGGGTTTGTAAGGAGACCAGAATCTCCCTCTGTGTGTCTTGCAGAGACTGGATAGCTTCAATGATGATGCTATGGTCATGGTCTTTGGCAGGTATTGCTTTGTCGTTGGAAGACCTTTGCTACTGAGGTTGTTAATGAACCTCGTTTTCTACCATTCTTTCTAGTGTCGTGTGCAAATCACTGCGAGTATTAACCATAATATCATTTAGAGAGACAAATCTATGTTAATGAGTCAATAATCTAGGTTAGCTAGAGAGTGAGTAACCAGGTGAAGGTAGAGTAAGTGGTTCTAAAAAATGAAAATGGTAGTGCAATCAAACATTGTAACATTTTATTGCTGTCTAGAAACATTTACCTGGCTCAAAACTTGATAAATTTTCAAAACTTGTTTTATATATTATTTTTTATCAGCAAAAAAAAAAAAATCATTGTTAAAAATTAATAAAAAAATCAAACATTGAGATAAACATTAATAAAAAATTTTCCAGTCCAAACTATAAAAAAGCAGGAATAGGGGTGTGATGTGCCTCTAAGGCACATTATAGTGGTGTGAGGGCCCATGGGCCTTGTTTTAAGCCCATGTCGTTGATCTGAATCGTTCATATTGTAGAGTTCGTCAAGTAGATCATTTATGAAAAAAATAAGATTAATTGAATATATGTAAACTCAAAACAAAACCACATTAGTTTTCAAAAAAAATAAACGGTTAGAATTATTTTGATAATTTATTGTAAAACAATTAAAACTTAATCATGGAATTTCATATGTCCGATAATTTGAGTTTTTGTGTAAATAATTGTAGACGTCCCCGAACGCCCTGGGAGGGTTAAGTCCCGTTCCGTTCATATTGGGGTCACTACAGTTCAAGGACTCAAATGTCACGGTTCTTAATCTTGAACCAAAGAGTCCAAATCCGGCAAATCGTTTTGAGAAAACTGATTTTTGAAACAAGTGCCAAACATGGACTGCTTTGCCAGATACAGAGTCACCACCTAAATGTTTTTTAATGGGAAATTTAGGAAACCCTGACTCGGTGCCAAAGGCCACGTGTCCGTCATCACCAAAGTTGCCTCGGCTCAGGAACTTGGGTACGATTGGGGAAGGTCATTTCGTGAGCACCCCCGCTCGCCCGGTCAAAGACCGACCTCTACTAACCATGATGCCTGATTTTGAAAACATTGTGCGTTCTTATTCTGGTTATTAGCCTAGGTTACTATGTGATGCTCACAGCAAACAAGTATAGACTGAGTCGCCTGAATTGGAACAAAACACTTCATGTTTGTTTGTTTGAAAATGGTTTGATGGTGCTACCCGCAGGTAGGCTAAGACGTGGATTTGCCACCATCGGGTGGGCTTAGAAAACATGATTTTGTCACTATCTAGTGGGCTTAAAACAAACATTTGATGAATTGTTCCAATTCAAGTAACACAACCTCCACCCACAGGCATTCAAGGCAGTTATATCACATAAGCAGTTAGCCTCATGGTAAGCATGCTATTCATGGCAGTCACTCACACGCATGCAAGGATGCTAAAGCATAAAAACTTACCGAGTACTCCAAGCCAAAACCGAAACTCATTAGAAATCCATGCATGATCCTAGATACACAGAATTGCCTAATGCAACACATGCAAAGATGTAAACTATAGCAGGCTCGGCTATTCTAAACATGGCATATGAAATGCTACAACTAACACGTATTCAATTTGGAATTGAAATACAAATGCAGTTTGTATGATGCGCCGAGCCCGGTGCGTGCAAAACAGATGAATGATGCAAACATGCTGTCATACTGTCTGCTAATTGAAATATGCCCTAGTCTAACCATCATAAGCTGGTAAATAAAAGGGAAGAAAGATGTGGGGTTGGAAGACATACATCACACTCACCCACACTTATTACAATTTTGCCCTCGCACAGAGGGTCCGAATAAATATACAGTCCCGAATGAAAGAATAGTACAGTCCAAATAATGTACAAATTCCTAATTAATTTACAAATTAACTAAGAAAATAATAAAACTGGTATGCAAGCCAGGGACTGCCTTGATTCTGCTCCGGATGATGGAATGATGCATGTTTGGGCTGCCTTTGTGCAGAAATCCATGACGATGCCCCAATTAGCCTCTATTTGCACCTATTCTTGAAATGTGTGCCAAACTTCAAAAGACCGCTGATTCTTCATTTTGCTGCAACAGAGAGCAGGAAAGGGACATAGCAATGTATTTTCACAAATGTATGCATGTCTCGATCCTCGTGCCACCAATCACGCATCTCGATGCATGATGGCCGAGGAGTCGAATTGCACAACTCGATATAGAATGAATGCATATGAACACTACAACAAAACCTAACTCCATCATGGATAATCCGGAGTGTCGGTGACTTGGGAATTGAGACACGTTCTGTCACTCGGAGTACAGAACGTACCTCGTTTCCCGTGCTCGGGCTAACTTCTATCCCGAACATGATGCAATATGCATGATATGCGTGAAATGCAACTAAGATACAATCCTAACATACACAATGTTATGGAATGGCATACACGCTACACGAGGTGATACACAACCGAGCATACGCAATGCTATGGATGAAATGGCATACGCAATGCAATATGGGCTTACACCAACATGAGAGAGCCTCATCCACACTCACATAAGAGGCCATTAGATGAAAATGAGACAACTCGAAATGCGTGCACGCGTGCACGCAAACCAAGGACCGAACCTACGGCACGGAATGCCACTCTAATGAGACATGGCAAAGACATGGAATATGATATGCAAACATGCAAATTTCAGAGGCAAAATGAGGGGCAAAACAGCCCCGAAACAAGGCGAAATGACACCCGATGCGAGGAACGAGTCCCGAAACATGGAATTAAGCACATGAAATGGCCTACAGCTATGCTAAACATGCATAATTTGGGCATGAAGTGAAAAAGAAGAAGAAAGGAAGCCCCAAAATAAGAATTTTTACAGTACAAAACATGGCCAAACAGTAAGCACAAGTAGGGCCAAAATGGCATACAAAAATGGCTCTGCAAGGGAGGCAATGAAGCAAGTGGTAGATTCAAAGCCCAAACAGGAAAATACCCTTCTACAACACTGAAGATGGACCAAAAATATGAACATTTACAGTAGATGACAAGCCCCAAAACAGTATACAGACACACTCAAAATGTCATGCAAGATGAGGCTCAAAGGAGGCTATAACACAAAGTATACAAAATATTCATCAAACAGCCAAAGACCCTTAATGAAACATGATAAGGGGGTCAAAATATGGCCACTTTTAGTTCTTATCAAGGTCCAAAAACAGAAGCTCAATAAGCTAATAAATCATGCAAAAATGGGGACCAAAGAGGGGTACAATGGAAAGTGATACATGGAGATCCCCAACAGTATTAAGACCTTCTTCAATGTTGAAGAGTGGCTCAAAATAGGCCTTTTTACAGTTTACATCAGGCTCCAAAACAGATCACACATAAGCCAAAAATACTATGCAAATTAATGGCATTCAAGGGGATATTGAAGCAAGTGCAACATAGGGGTCCCAAAAAGTGTTGAGCCCTTAAAAAAACATGAAAAATGGCTCAAAATAAGCCTAGTTCCAGTTAGGGTTGGAGCCCAAAACAGTATGCAAAGAGGGCTAAGAAATGTTGCAAAAATGAGACCAAAAAAATGGGGAAATGGACTTACCCTTGTAGACCAACCCTTTTGCTGCCTCTTGGACCAAAAATGTTGCCTTTTAGCCTCTGAAAAACTCCCCAAGCTTCTGGAAATGGAGTAGTGGTGGTGGTGCTAGGTGGTGATGAAGAAAGGGTGTAGAACTTGGAAGATTTTGAGGGTTTGGAGCTTGGGGTGAGGGAAGAAGGGAGATACAATGCAAGAGCTCCAAGGGGGATTTTTCTAACCAAAAAACCAGAGCTGGAGGCTCTGTTATATAGGCAAAAAGAGGGGGGGAAATGGGGGAAAAAGGGGGGGAATGTATTAAGTTTCCCCCCAAAAGTTGGCCTCCCCGGATACACAATCTGGGAGGGAAAGGAATACATATTTGGAAGGAACAGGACCCAAGGAACATGGCCGGCCAGTTATTGGGGTTGTAGATGGCCGGCCGGCTACTTTTTTTGGCTTTTTCTGGCCGGCCGGCTACTTTTTCTGGCTTTTCTGGCCGGCCGGCTACTTTTCAGGACAAAAAACATGGGCTGCCGAAAAGAAAAGTGGCTGGTGGTGTTTGGGAAGTCCAAATGTGGCCATTCAAGTGTCCAAATTGAAGCCCCGGAAGTTAAATTTCCAATGGCGCAAACCTTGCATAAAAATTCCTCCTGTGGAAAAAGTTATGCCTGTTTCTGTGAAGCCACGCAGATTCGGTCCTAACCAGAGTGATACCCTACTTCAATCAACGATATCTCCCCTATCCGGAATTGGATTTAGGAGATTCTTGAGTGAAAAATGAAGCCCCGGGAGTAATATTTCTAACGGTGGTGGCCTAATAGCTTGATTCCAAGTATCCAAATGAATAGGCCCGATTCGGCGAGGGCTGCTTGAATCTCTCTTAACGGTTCATGCCCATTTTCTCCCCCGACTGGATTTCTTCCCTCTTCTCTTCTTTTCTTCAACTTTAAACCCCTAAGTAAAGTGTTTTGAAAGATTTTTCAAAGATTTCATCTCTCTTTCGTTCATTTCCACTTTGTCCTTGCTCGGTTTACCGAAAAACGCGACGTTTGACAAAAGGCTAGCCTCGGAACATCGCAGAAACTTTATTTCAAAAATGTTTTGAAAGAGAGGGCTTTAAGGTCTAAAAACCATTCAAAGTAGCTTTGGTCCAAAATGGGGCGTGAAGTTGGGATTTGTTCCTCTCTTTTTGCCGAAGAAATTGCACATTTCCCCTGCACAACTTTCTCCACCATGTAAACCATCAGTCACGTCAAAGTCTTATGGACGATAAAAAATGGGGTGTCTAAAGTTGCCCCTCTTTGACAGAACTCGGAAGTCAAGAAGTGACGGGAGTGAATGTCAAAGCCCAGAGACGATCCATTTTTGACAAGGCCGAAGACTTGGACAAACAAACAAAAATATAGATAAATAAATGATTGTGCCCGCAGGCTGCCTACGTATCCCTTTGCAAGGAATCAAACCAGCGTAGTTAAAGGGCAGGATGCAAAATGATATGCAGGAAGATTTTGATAATTGGACTTACATGCTACGCGAAGCCGGTTTGATGATTGGACTTATACGCTACGCGAAACCGGTTTGATGATTGGACTTATACGCTACGCGAAGCCGGTTTGAAGATTGGACTTATACGCTACGCGAAGCCGGTTTGAAGATTGGACTTACACGCTACGCGAAGCCGATTTGAAAATTGAGGATTCATGCAATGCACTGTAATGTAGTGGCTAAAATGCAATGTGATAGCTAGGAAAAGGGAGGTACCTCACAAGGGCAATCGGCAATGACTTACCTCGGCAATGTCCTACCTCATGCTGATGTGAGAATCTTCCGCTTCTTCTTGGTTGAACCACAGGTACTACTTTTCTCCCTGACTATGGTCGCAGCTTTCCCTATTCTCCAACAGGGTGACAGACTAGGTTGATTCAGTATCCAGAATTGAGGCGCATACAAATGCTATCTCAATCTATGGGGCTACCATACAGATTTCAAGCCGAGGATATACCCCTGGGTATTTAAACCAGACTTTAGTCTCGGAAATCCCGAACCTTTGCGTTCTAGGCATAAGTCATTCAAACTCTAGTTTCCACCGTCTCAGTTGGTCTCCTAGGAACTCACCGCTAACACAGGCAGGTGGCTATACCAGACCACCAGAAGTCGTTCGGGCACGACAAACACCAAAGGAATTGCACCTTTAGAGGATTTAAGGTCTCCTAGACCAGGCAATAAAATAGATATGATGCAATGGATGTGATAGATGTGATGCAATAGATAATAGATGCGATGCAACAGAGAGTATAATAGATGCAAAATGGTGACATACTCCAACCGCGCTGGACTCGTGAGAGGAGAGAGAACAAAGAAAACCAATCAGGCGCATTCCACGCAACCTAAGATAAATTCCAGACACGCTGAAAATCGTGTGAGGAAGGGGACACTCAAAACACGCTGATAATCGTGAGAGGAGGTCCAAAAACAGCCTGCCCAGCGCGTCTACAGTGCAACCTGGGATAAATTCCAAACACGCTGAAATCGTGTAAGGAAAAGAACACTCTAACCACGCTGAAATCGTGAGAAGAGGTCCAAAAACAACCGCCCAGGTGCGTACACAACGCAACCTGAGATAAAATCCAAACACACTGAAAATCGTGTGAGGAAAAGAACACTCTAACCACGCTGAAATCGTAAGAAGAGGTCCGAAGACAACCGCCCAGGTGCACACACAACACAACCTGAGATAGATTCCAAACACGCTGAAATCGCATAAGGAAAGGGACACTCAAACCACGCTGAAATCGTGAGAGAAGGTCCAAAAACAACAGCCCAGGTGCATACACAACACAACCTGAGATAAAATCCAAACACGCTGAAATCGTGTGAGGAAGAACCAAACTCTAACCATGCTGAAATCGTGAGAAGAGGTCCAAAAACAACCGCCCAGGTGCGTACACAGCGCAACCTGAGATAGATTCCAAACACGCTGAAATCGCGTAAGGAAAGAACCAAACTCTAACCACGCTGAAATCGTGAAAAGAGGTCAAACAACTCGGGAGCGTGTTCCACACAACCTAAGTTAAGTCCCGGGGGACAACGATCCTAAACGCTGCTCAGCGTAAAAGGATAAACAATAAGAGATAACACAAGATGCAAATAAATGCAATAAGTGCGATGAAACGCGTGTACAATGCAAGACTTGGCACACAGCTTACGACATAGCATTCCATTCATTTGGCACACAGCTCACAACAAGACACTCTGTTCGTTAGGCGCGCAACTCGCAACACAAAATTCTGTTCAATCTGGGCACACAACTCTTTTGGGGCACACAGCGCATTTCGGGCACGCAGCGCATTTGGGCACATAGCGCATCTTGGGCACGCAGCAGATCTCGAGCAGACAGCGCATTCTTCAGGCACACAGCTCATTTGGGCATATAGCATATTTCCGGGCACACAGCTCGTTTTTCGGGCGCACAGCTCATTTTTAACATAAAGGATGCAATGACAGAACTTGCAGAAGTTGAAACAATCTCAGATGCCCAACATTTTCCCTCTTTTCTTTTGCTTTGCAGCCTGGAACTTTCACAGCTTCAGATAGGTCCTGGTTTTACTGTTCTCACATGACCTGGGTTGAACCCTACGGTTTTATGAAAGAACAAATTCTGTTTTGCACAAATGTGGAGAACGGCACGGCACGGCACTCGGAGCACAAAACGATTTTATTTTTGAAATTGAGAGATGAGTTTTCGATCAGGTATTGAGCCTACGACTGGACACAGCAAAACGACTCAACACGGAAATAAAAGGCACACAACCTAGACACATCGAGTAACACTTGAAACGACTAAAAACAAGAATCGAGATAAAAAAAGACACGACACTCAGACGTGCACAGAGAGCCTGTTTCACCGGGTAGTGTTTCCCACCCTTTCTCATTTGTGGTTCTCACATCACTCGGCCCTCAAGCTCTGTTTTTCTGAAAAAGCCCTTTTCTCACTTTTTCTCTCATCGCACATCTCTCTATTCTTCAATCTCTCATTTTTTAATCCCTCCCCTGGGTGGTTGATGGATAAATAGCAAGTTGAAGGCTCTCGCCCCTAGCACTCAGCTAGATTTTTCTTTCTTCCGCTCACAGCTAGTGAATTCCTCTCACAGAGGGGTTGCACTACAACTGGGTGTGTAGCAAATCTGCAGCTAGCATCAGTTGATGATGCTTTGCTGGGGAGTTTGGACGTGATAAGATCTGTCCAGATGATGGAGTGGAATATCTTGCCTCATTCCAGTTCGTGCGTCGCACTTGGCTCGACACCTCGTTGCTTGGAGGATACGAGAGCTTTCAGTCCTTTGTCGTTAACTTCAATTGCGCCCTTCTTGGCAGGTAGAGTGTCCTTCTTGGCGAGTAGGGTGCCCTTTCTGGCGAGTATGTTGACAATGGGGAAAAGACAGAACACCTGACTCAACTGTGTCCCTAGTTCATTATTTCGACCATTTTTTGTTTTTGCTTTCCACTAAAACAGTTTTGACCAAAATGAGAGTTAGATCAACATGCTTGTTCGATTTTTGATTTAAAATCATGCAAGTTAGGCTATGAGCACTGAAAATTTTCCTTTTTTTTTTGGTCCATGAAAAGGGTCCAGTTTTGGAAAATATAGAATGATTTTCGAGAAAATAGTCAACCTCAGTAAAAATTCTCAAAAGCTGTTTTTGCAATCGGCCACTGCTCAACGAGCATAGAACCCACTCTCGAGATGCACAACCTCAGATCCGAAGGAAAATTGCCCCTTGCTTGAAGAGAGTTACATGGCAACGGAAAGTTGCCCCTTGTTTGAACGGCACCGCGGCGCATTGAATGGCAACGGAAAGTTGCCCCTTGTTTGGATAGCACAGCGGCGCATTGTAGTCAATCCTCAGAGTGACGAACACAACCAAATCCTCAAATACAGAGAAGACAAAGATGACCAGAACCATCGCATGGACACAATCAAATTGAAGTGTTTTACGGCTGGACTTCAGAATGAAGTTGCCTACGTATCCCAAACATGGGAATCAAGCCTTACGTAGTTCGGGGTTAAAGTACACTCGGGTATTTAACCTCTCCTTTTATGCTCTAACTTTTGCCAAGGCGCCCGTTGCAGGTTTTCAACCTTGCGAGCTTTGTTTTTCTTTCTTTTTCATTTCTTTTCTTCTTTTTTTTTTTTTCTTTTTTTTTTCTCTTTCTTCTTCTTTTTTTTTTTTCTTTTTTCTCTTTTCTTCTTTTCTTCTTTTTTTTTTCTTTTTGCTTTTTGTATATATCTTTTCTTGCTCTAACTTTTGCCTGGGTCGCCCTTTCTGGATTTTCAGCCCAGCGAGCCTCTCAAAGGGTAAAAGTGTAACAAGTCCATGCCAAATGGTTTTAGGATCTCGAAGCCATCCGTATCCAAGAGAGTGGCTGTTGTTTTGCAAGAGGATTCATCTTCGGCTCTTCGAGCACATCTGACATCTTTGCCCCTAGTTCAAAGGGTACTTCTATTCTAGCTTTGCAAGCTTCTTCTGATCTTCTGATCTTCTTGATCCGACTTTCCTGGCCTCTTGTTCGAGGGCTGTTTCAAATCTGGCCACACATGCCTCACATCGTAGTTGACCGTTGAACCTTCTGAATTCAAGTTCACGATTTGGAAGCAAAGGGGTTGAGTCTCGAGGCTGAGAGTGATCCTAGGCTGCACAATCTCAAGAGCGATTCCACACAGGTCTTCGCAGGACCGCGTAAAACATTTTTTGAAAGTTTTTAAGAAAGCGACAAATCGCTCGCGCTGAAGACAGTGTAGAACCAATCTGGATCAAAGCTAGGGTCCTTCTCAGTACTCACACTAACAAGCATGATTTCATTCATTAAGGGCTTAGCACGCCTCTCTTTCTCTTAGTTTGATCAAAGTTTTGCAAATCCCGAGGAATTCCTCCCTCTTCGTTTTCACCGCAGTGTTCAAAAAAAGTTTTGAAAAATGTAGGTCGATACAATGATTTCAAGGCACAGAAAAGACAGTGTTCTTTAGTCAAATACTGCCGTCTCATTCAGAACTTCCGGCATAACTGGCACAAGGCAGAAGCAAATGCGAGAGCGTGAAGATCACTGCTGTTTCATTCAAAGTCTGCTGGCACAACTAGCTCCCTGGCAGAAACAGACTCAAAACAAAATGAAAAGACAAACACAAAACAAAATGGTGATGCCCGAGGTAACAGCCCCGGAATCACCCGACTCCTATACAACAGGACTGACTCGATACAACAAGACAGACCCAAAACAAAAGAGACTGACTCAAAACAAAAAGACAGACTCAAAACAAAACAACAAAACTGACCCAATACCCAAGTCAGAAAGCACGAAAACTAGTATTTGCACATTGCTCAGAACAGTGCGTGCCATCCACCATATTTGGAGTAAACTGAGCGCTGCCCACAGGTGGTTCATCCCTCGATCACATCACATTATCCCCTACAAGTTCACTAATCAAGTGCCGATAGACTTTGCAGAGCTTGGCGGGAGGACAACCCTATTGTCAAACAGATCCTGTACTTCATGGCGAAGACGGAAGCAGTTGTTGGTAGTATGGCCAGTTTGCTGATGGTATGCGCAGTACTGGGTAGCATCATGTGTAGCCGGAAGAGGGTTCGGGAGAGGCCGAGGCTCAAGGGGTTTGAGATGGCCTTGTCCAACAAGGATTTGGAAAGCTTTGGATAAAGGCATGTGGAGGGCATGGAAGACCCTCTGACCTCGGGGTTGGTACTTCTGGGTTTGTGGATTTCTGCTGGGCGCACCAACAAAGGGATTGGCAAGTGCTGGCCGGGTTTGCTGATCTCTTCTGAGTGGAGGATTATAGCTTAAATGAACGTTTTTGATACAATGACCCTTCTCCCGGCTTGCCCCTTGATTCAAACTGCCCCCGACTTGAGTGGCGAAAATGCCGTCCACAGTTTTTGCAACAACTGCGAGCACTTGCTCTTTGTTCAGTCCCTCGGCTTTCAAAGCCTCAACAGCCAACAGAAGATGCTCATGGGGATCCATGTCCGCCCCTATCTTGTTCTTTCCACTCGCCTCCACTTTGCCAAGGGATTGGCATTCCTCAAATACAGCCCGTTCCAAGATCGGGGAACCTTTTGTCGTGAAACTCCTAGCATGTGCTGTGGTCAATGATGGAGCCAATGTCCCAGAGGCTAGATCTGTTACAGTTCTTTGAAGATCTTCGATCATTCTCTTTAGCTTAGAAGTAGTGGGATCACGGGTTTGAGATGATTGGGGTTTAGGTGCATCCATCATGCATAAGTCCATGTTTTCTGGAATGAACACCTCAGGCTTGGGTAGATGGGCTGGGGTGATGTATATGCTGGGGTTGATGGTGGTTGGTAGTGTATGGATGAGGTTGAGGTGGGGAGGTGACAAGTCAGTACTAACCTGAGGTCCTTTTGGTGGAGCTAGGGTCTCTTCGTCAATAAGATCCTGAATCTTATGACGGAGGCGGATACAACGGTTCGTATCATGACCGTGCTGCTAATGGTAGGCACAGTATTTAGCTGGGTCGTATCTTGTTGGAAGAGGGTTTGGAAGGGGTTGGGGTTCTAGGAGTTCTAGGTGCCCCTCTTCTTGCAGCTTTTTCAAAGCTTGGGAGAGACTCGTGTAAAGAGGATGGAATTTTCGGGCTTGGGGTCGAGTTGAAGTGGTTGGTTTTTGGTCATTGAGGGAAGTGGTGATAGTGTCTACTTCTGAGCATTTCGCAACTGTGCTACCATCAGTAGTAGCATTGGAACTGCGAGCAACATTCCTCTTCAAAGGCCCATTATCTTCTGCAAAGATCCCTTGTCTGATGGCATCCTCAATTTGAACCCCTATTTCATGAAGGGCTGGAAAAGTAAACAGAGGTAGAACGACCATCTTTTGTAGCAACTCGCCATGCAGATTCCGAACAATCATCCTGATCTGATCGTTGTCGGAAGGCCTTGTAGTCATCATTGAGGCCTTTGCCCTCCATCTCGTCACGAACTCTGAGAAACCCTCATTTGGTTCTTGGCGGGTGACTTCGAGATCACGAGTTGTGACCTCGATCTGTGTGTTATAGGAGTATTGATCAATAAAGGCCTCAACCAGCTCTTTCCAGTTCTGTTTCACACAGTTCTCCAATTTTCCATACCAGATTGCAGCTATCCCGGACAGGGTTCGGCCGAATAGTGATAGTTTCTGGGCTGTGGTCAAACCCATTGGTTTCAGGATATCAGAAAACAGTTGGAGGTGCACCATTGGGTCTTCAGAGCCATCAAATCGATCGATATGCGGCATCTTGAACCGATCCGGTAATGTCACCACTGAGTCGGTATAACCATCCTCTATATCAGGAATAGAATGGGCCCCCAGAGACTTTTTGAACAACTTCTCAAGCTTGCTCACTTTCAATGCTGTGGGGTCCGTCTTGAACTCAAAGGGTGAACTTAGCAGGTTGATCGGTGCTTTGGATAGCTGGGGTAGAACCGGGGGCTGAGGTGGCCTTGTCAGAATGTCCGTATCTTCTTGGACATTAGCTGTCTCCCCGAGCGTTGGAACTCTGGGTGGGGGAGGAGCTTGGTGTGAAGTAGATACCCCAGTTTGCTGCTCTAGCCTGGCAATTGTCTCTACTTGTTGGGCTATAATCTCGGCCTGGCTTTTGGCAAATTCCGCTTGACGGGCAGCGTCCTGCTGCATGAGTTTCATACTTTCTTGGAGATGACGCATCATTTCCTCCATCCCTGCCATATTGCCCTAGTCTAACTGAACAACTGGTATAACTGTCCCTGACTGGCCTTTTTACCCTGCCTTTGGTGAAAAAACAGTGATTGCCCTCGAACTGAATCTCTGACCCGACAAAGTCTATCAGCGCAAGTCTAATGATCCTCGGGGGATATTAGAGCCTTCCGAAGCTATGGTTCCAAGACTACCTAGCAAAAGAGAAAACATGTAGCATCTCAGCCTGATGTTTACCAAAACAGATACGGGCCTAGCAGGATGACTGTGCCCTCTACTGAATTCTGCCCCAAATTCTGCCTCAAAACTGAATCTGATACCCGCAGATAACTGATTCCTAAAATACCGATACTGGTGCCCGCAGGCCCGATGCCCAAACTTGCAAACTGATACATGCATTCATGTAGAGACGCACTCTAAAAGCACATAACAGATAAGTGAGAGCCAAACAGCCCTATGTTGGGGTAGGGTTTCCCTGTCCTATTTTGTCAGGAGCTAGGGTTTCACTACGCACACAGCGGTTTCAAACAACCTATATCGGGTAAGCAACATGTCCTAGTTTGGAATGGTCACTATGGATTTCGATATGCACTAGGTCGAATGGTCGAAAAGGGTACTCCGGTAAAACCGGGGTTTGTGTTCCCATGCTGTCAGAGCCTACAGCCGATCAGCCTTATGGTCATGCCTTGACAAGACAAGCCTCCGGCAAATCATTCGGGAATGGCATATGGCAAACACGGTGTCCTAGGCGCACCAATGCAAATGCAATGAAAAGAAACACACAAGGGTAATCAAAACTAGATATCATGAGTTCGAGTCAAGTTCTCTAATTCCCCAGCGGAGTCACCAGAAACTGTAGACATCCCCGAATGCCCCGGGAGGGTTAAGTCCCGTTTCGTTCATATTGGGGTCACTACAATTCAAGGACTCAAATGTCACGGTTCTTAATCTTGAACCAAAGAGTCCAAATCCGGCAAATCGTTTTGAGAAAACTGACTTTTGAAAGAAGTGCCAAACATGGACTGCTTTGCCGGATACAGAGTCGTCACCTAAATGTTTTTCAATGGGAAATTTAGGAAACCCTGACTCGGTGCCAAAGGCCACATGTCCGTCATCACCAAAGTTGCCTCGGTTCGGGAACTTGGGTACGATTAGGGAAGGTCACTTCGTGAGCACCTCCGCTCGCCTGGTCAAAGACCGGCCTCTACTAACCATGATATCTGATTTTGAAAACATTGTGCGTTCTTATTCCGGTTATTAGCCTAGGTTACTATGTGATGCTCGCAGCAAACAAGTATAGACTGAGCCGCCTGAATTGGAACAAAACACTTCATGCTTGTTTGTTTGAAAATGGTTTGATGGTGCTACCCGCAACTAGGCTAAGACGTGGATTTGTCACCCTTGGGTGGGCTTAAAAAACATGATTTTGCCACTATCTAGTGGGCTTAAAACAAACATTTGATGAATTGTTCCAATTTAAGTAACACAACCTCCACCCACAGGCATTCAAGGCAGTTATATCACATAAGCAGTTAGCCTCATAGTAAGCATGCTATTCATGGCAGTCACTCACACGCATGCAAGGATGCTAAAGCATAAAAACTTACCGAGTACTCCAAGCCAAAACCAAAAGACTCATTAGAAATCCATGCCTGATCCTAGATACACAGAATTGCCTAATGCAACACATGCAAAGATGTAAACTATAGCAGGCTCGGCTATTCTAAACATGGCATATGAAATGCTACAACTAACACGTATTCAATTTGGAATTGAAATACAAATGCAGTTTGTATGATGCGCCGAGCCCGGTGCGTGCAAAACAGATGAATGATGCAAACATGCTGTCATACTGTATACTAATTGAAATATGCCCTAGTCTAACCATCATAAGCTGGTAAATAAAAGGGAAGAAAGACGTGGGGTTGGAAGACATACATCACACTCACCCACACTTATTACAATTTTGCCCTCGCACAGAGGGTCCGAATAAATATACAGTCCCAAATGAAAGAATAGTACAGTCCAAATAATACAGTCCAAATAATGTATAAATTCCTAATTAATTTACAAATTAACTAAGAAAATAATAAAACTGGCATGCAAGCCAGGGACTGCCTTGATTCTGCTCCGGATGATGGAATGATGCATGTTTGGGCTGCCTTTGTGCGGAAATCCATGACGATGCCCCAATTAGCCTCTATTTGCACCTGTTCTTAAAATGCGTGCCAAACTTCGAAAGACCGTTGATTCTTCATTTTGCTGCAACAGAGAGCAGGAAAGGGACATAGCAATGTATTTTCACAAATGTATGCATGTCTCGATCCTCGTGCCACCAATCACGCATCTCGATGCATGATGGCCGAGGAGTCGAATTGCACAACTCAATATAGAATGAATGCATATGAACACTACAACAAAACCTAACTCCATCATGGATAATCCGGAGTGTCGGTGACTTGGGAATTGAGACACGTTCCATTACTCGGAGTACAGAACGTACCTCGTTTCCCGTGCCCGGGCTAACTCCTATCCCGAACACGATGCAATATGCATGATATGCGTGAAATGCAACTAAGATACAATCCTAACATACACAATATTATGGAATGGCATACACGCTACACGAGGTGATACACAACCGAGCATACGCAATGCTATGGATGAAATGGCATACGCAATGCAATATGGGCTTACACCAACATGAGAGAGCCTCAGCCACACTCACATAAGAGGCCATTAGATGAAAATGAGACAACTCGAAATGCGTGCACGCGTGTACGCAAACCGAGGACCGAACCTACGGCACAAAATGCCACTCTAATGAGACATGGCAAAGACATGGAATATGATATGCAAACATGAAAATTTCAGAGGCAAAATGAGGGGCAAAACAGCCCCAAAACAAGGCGAAATGACACCTGATGCGAGGAACGAGTCCCGAAACATGGAATTAAGCACATGAAATGGCCTACAGCTATGCTAAACATGCATAATTTGGGCATGAAGTGAAAAAGAAGAATCAAGGAAGCCCCAAAACTAGAATTTTTACAGTATAAAGAATGGCCAAACAGCAAGCACAAGTAAGGCTGAAATGGCATACAAAAATGGCTCCGCAAGGGAGGCAATGAGGCAAGTGGTAGATGAAAAGCCCAAACAGAAAAAGAACCTTCTAAAACACTGAAGAGGGACCAAAAATATGATGTTTTTCAGTAGATTACAAGCCCCAAATTAGTATATAAACATGCTCAAAATGCAATGCAAGATTAAGGCCACAAGAAGGCTATAACACAAAGTATACAAAATATTCATCAAACAGCCAAAGACCCTTAATGAAACATAACAAGGGGGTCAAAATATGGCCACTTTAAGCTCTGATCATGGCCGAAAAACAGAAGCAAGGTAAGCTAACAAAACATGCAAAAATAGGGACCAAAGAGGGGTACAATGGCAAGTGATACATGGAGGTCCCCAACAGTGTTTAGCCCTTCTTCAATGTTGAAGAGTGGCTCAAAATAGGCCTTTTTAAAGTTTACATAAGGCTCCAAAACAGATCACACATAAGCCAAAAATACTATGCAAATTAATTGCATTCAAGGGGATATTGAAGCAAGTGCAACATGGGGGTCTCAAACAGTGTTGAGCCCTTAAAAAAACATGAAAAATGGCTCAAAATAAGCCTAGTTCCAGTTAGGTTCGGAGCCCAAAACAGTAAGCAAAGAGAGCTAAAAAATGTTGCAAAAATGAGACCAAAAAGAGGGGAAATGGACTTACCCTTGTAGACCAACCCTTTTGCTGCCTCTTGGACCAAAAATGTTGCCTCCTAGCCTCTGAAAAACTCCCCAAGCTGCTGGAAATGGAGTAGTGGTGGTGGTGCTAGGTGGTGATGAAGAAAGGGTGTAGAACTTGGAAGATTCTGAGAGTTTGGAGCTTGGGGTGAGGGAAGAAGGGAGATACAACGCAAGAGCTCCAAGGGCGATTTTTCTAACCAAAAAACCAGAGCTGAAGGCTCTGTTATATAGGCAAAAAGAGGGGGGGAAATGGGGGAAAAAAGGGGGGGGGGAAATGCATCAAGTTTTCCCTCAAAAGTTGGCCTCCTCGAATACACAATCTGGGGGGGAAAGGAATACATATTTGGAAGGAACAGGACCCAAGGAACATGGCCAGCCAGTTATTGGGGTTGCAGGTGGCCGGCCAGCTACTTTTTTTGGCTTTTCTGGCCGGCCGGCTACTTTTTCTGGCTTTTCTGGCCGGCCGGCTACTTTCAGGACAAAAAACATGGGCTGCCGGAAAGAAAAGTGGCCGGTAGGTGTTTGGGAAGTCCAAATGTGGCCGTTCAATTGTCCAAATTGAAGCCCCGGAAGTTAGATTTCCAATGGCGCAAACCTTGCATCAAAATTCCCCCTGTGGAAAAAGTTATGCCCATTTCCGTGAAGCCGCGCTGATTCGGTCCCAACCGGAGTGATACCCTACTTCAATCAACGATATCTCCTCTATCCGGAATTGGATTTAGGAGATTCTTGAGTGAAAATGAAGCCCCGGGAGTAAGCTTTCTAACGGTGGTGGCCTCATAGCTTGATTCCAAGTATCCAAATGAATAAGCCCGATTCGGCGAGGGCTTCTCGACTCTCTCTTAACGGTTCATGCCCATTTTCTCCCCCGACTGGATTTCTTCCCTCTTCTCTTCTTTTCTTCAACTTCAAATCCCTAAGTAAGGTGTTTTGAAAGATTTTTCAAAGATTTCATCTCTCTTTCGTTCATTTCCACTTTGTCCTTACTTGGTTTACCGAAAAACGCGACGTTTGACAAAAGGCGAGTCTCGGAACATTGCAGAAACTTTATTTCAAAAATGTTTTGAAAGAGAAGGTTTTAAAGTCTAAAAACCATTCAAAATAGCTTTGGTCCAAAATGGGGCGTGAAGTTGGGATTTGTTCCTCTCTCTTTGCCGAAGAAATTGCACCTTTCCCCTGCACAACTTTCTCCACCATGTAAACCATCAGTCGCGTCGAAATCTTATGGACGATCAAAAATGAGGTGTCTACAATAATACATTTAACAAATCTTATAATATAAATATTTTAAATTATTAAAATAAACTTGAGACAAGTTGGCATTGAATCTCACGTTAATGACTATGCTAGCACTAAACTAAAGTGCAATCAAGGAAAACAAAATAACCAAACCCTTTGGGTGTGTTTGATTGGAGGGATAAAAGGGGAGATTATTTGCTGTGCGGATTGTAATTTGGGGGAAGTATTTAATCCGACGTTTGTTTTTTTTTTAGTCCGCCGGACATGCAGTCCGGTCGAACTTCTTATTCCCTCCATATGGGGTACTATTGTATCTTAGGCGAGAAGGTGGGGCAATTTTCAAGAGACTATTCAATGTTGGGATTAGATGGTGAAATGATCATTTTGACCCTCTACTATTTAATTATGTTTTATATTTAGTAAAATTCAATAAAATTTAAATGTCTCAATTTAAAAATAAAATAATTTTATTTAACTTTTTATTAATGTTTTATGTATTTAATTTTTTAAAATAATTTTTTATAGATATTTTATTTTAAAATTTTGTTTATAGTTTATTTAATTTCATTATTTAAATTTTAATAGATGTTTTATTTAATTTTATTATTTAATTATTATTATTTTTAAAAATAAATTTATTTAAAATTTTAATTAAAAATAAAATATATTTTTATTGAAATTTTATTTATTTTATCTATTTAATTTTTAAAAAATAAATTTATTTAATTGTGTAAAAAATAAAATAAAATAAAATTTTATTTAATCTAGCTAAAAATAATTAAAATATTAAAGATATATTTAATATTGTTATTACTTTTAGTAAACAAGTGAAAAAGAATAAAATAGTCTTTTGTTCATTTATCCTATCGAGTCCGTCTAACTAAATATTAGATTCACATCTAATCCCATAACATAAAAAAAAAAAAAAAAAAAAAAAAAAAAAAAAAAAAAAAAAAAAACAAACAAATACGGGATACACATCCAATCTAATTAAATAGTTCGGGAGATTCACAGTCCCAGGATTTAAATCCGATGAATTCTAATCTTTCCTTATCTAGTCCGTCCAATTAAACACATCCAAAAAGTATTAAGTAGGATGACCATTGAAGCATTTTTTTTATGAAAGAAAACAAATGTAATACATAATTCCAATTTAAATAACTATTTTATTTCTTATGTACCTAAAAAAAACCTTTTCTTTTTTTAATTTTTTTATCGCAAATTATTTATGTATTATAATCTGGAAATGATAGAACTAGTCAAGTGAGCGACCATTCATCATTGCCATCCGTGAGACATATGTGCATAATCTTCATGTTTGACCCTTCATTAAAAAGTTTGGTGAAGTTCCTCTAGTTGAACAAACTATATGGTCCTTCTCGAAAATTATTAGATAATTTTAGAGTGTTATATAATATTATTATTATTTTTTTGATTAATTAAAAATCATAACTTATAATTAGGGGTGAAGAGTGGATATACCGATTCGTCAAAACCGATCAAACCGAACCGATCCGTCGCATTTTGGACGGATGCATGATGACGAGCGGATGGTTACGAATTGATTTTCTCCAATCCGCTAATTTGGTGGACGGATGGCGGATCTGAGGTTCCTTTGACCGCAACCAAACCGCCAAACCGCGAGCACCCTTAGTAATTTATAAGACTTTGTGTTTTCAATTTGTTTAAATATTTTGTTTGTATTTTCAATTGAAAAAGAGTTTAAATATTCTGTTGAAAAAAAGTTTTCAACTTGAATATATTTTTTGAATTGAAAAAAATAAACGCATTATTTATTTATATTTTTTTATTTTTAAATTTAACTCTAAAAGTAATAAATAGAAAATTTGATATATGCTAGTTGGTTTTTATTTTCAAAAACATATATAAATATAACAATACAGAGATATACAATCTCTACTACTGCTCTGTTCATGGTTTTGGTGGTTTGAATTGTTTTTATATTTTAAGAACCACATATTGTAATACTTTATGTGGATAAGACATGATATGATTGTAATATGTGGATGAGGCATGCAGTGATTGTGATATTCTAAAATTTCAAATTTTCTTTCTTTAGATGAAACATGCAGTAATTGTAATACTTTTTTTTTTTTTTTTTTGAGGAAATGCACAAGTTGAATTATGTTGAAAATTTATAAAATTTCAAACCGCCAAACCAATTTGCATCCATCCGCCAACCATTAATCCGCTCAATCCACATCTGCCGGATTGGCGGACAGATGCGGATTGATTTTCTCCAATCCGCCAAACTGGAGAACGGATGACGGATTGGAGGTTCCGTGGCTGCAACCAACCCGCGCCCACCCCTACTTATAGTGAGTGAGTCATTTTTATCAATTAACTACTTAATAAAAGTGAGTTAATATGCCTTATGAAATATCCATCTATATGATTGGTTTGGAGTAAATTTGGAATACCATATAAATAGAGATAGTTTGGGATGTTCTAAATAAATATAATTTTTAATTTTTTAAATAAAAAAAAATATATAGAAAAATAGAGAAGAGATGTTGATTGATGTGACCAAAATAAGTGTATATATGTAAAAAAAAATACACTTTTTTAAGTACATGCCAAACACCTACATAATATCACATTATACTTATTGAAATTTGATTAATCAACAAGAGATTTAAAAAACTAGTAAATAAAAATAAATATATAATAATAAAAAAATATTGTTAGTTGTATTCTAAGCAAAAGGTCGACCCTTGTCGCTGCCATGCACTTTATGTCCTATCCTTTCGATAATCCTTAGATTAGATGAAGGGAGGGAGACGCGGCGGGGTAAGGAAAATGTTTTCAGAGATAGAGATTTTATTTGTTTTTCATCGAAAACAAAGAAGGCCGAGGATAGCCTTGGGTGTGTTATCTGAAGGGAACAGGCTTTTTCGACCGCGGTGCTATGATTTCAGGGCCCTCTCCTCGTTTCGCCTACTGGCCTATTGCGATAGCAGCCTTCGGGCTTTACCTGTCCTTTATAAGTCCTGCTTAGTAAAGTTTTAAAAAAATAATTATAGATTATAACTTAACAGTTTATAATGTGTCTGTTTGGCAGAGCTTAATTATAACTTATTTCAGTTTTTAACTTAATTTAAGCTATTTTGATATGTTTGGTTTAGCTTATAGTTTATAACTTATAGTTTTTTGGAAGTCAGAAATCAGCTTATTCTTTGAGTGGGGCAGGAGATACTTTAAGAATAAGTTGGAAATCAGCTTAAGCTGAAAGTTATAAGCTATAAGCTATTTAGGCATAAGCTATAAGCACTTTCTCACAGTTCTACCAAACAGGGCCAATATATGATTGTGAATATAAGTTATTAATTTGTTTGGTGCAATTGTGAGATTATGAATTTAAGCAGCAGAGTAGTATTTGGTTGATAAGTTGTAAAATAACTTTTTACTGTGTAATTGTCCTTTTTGCGTTTATATAATATAAAAATGATTATTTTGTCATTTTTTTAGTTTTACTTTTAAAAAAGTTATTTCATTAATAAAAGTTAAAATAATCAGTATTACAAAAATTATAATTTTCATTATAAATTAATTAGTGTCAATTAATGGCTTAATTAGTACCATTACTTTTTTTTTTTAATTTATTAATTCATTACAATTAATATCTATTTATTTATATTAATGTTGTGATGTCATTACTTATTTTTTTTAATATTAATTTCAATTAGTTATTTAATAGAAGTTATAATATTTTTCTTTGTATTTCATTTTATTTCATTAATTTTGTAATATAATATCCATTTTTAATAGAAGTTAATAGAAGTTATAATTTTGTTTTTATTTAATAGAAGTTATAATGGTTTTTTTTTTTATAATATCCATTTTTATAAATGTCCAGTTTTTTTTTTTTTCATTATCCATTTTTTATAATATCCATTTTTTTTAAATGTTCAGTTTTTTTCCATTATCCAGTTTTTTTTTTATATAATATCCATTTTTATAAATATCCATTTTTTTTCAGTATCTAGTTTTTTTCTTCCTTTCATTTTTTTTTTCATTTTTTTTTGTTTTTATTAATTTTGTAATAGAATATCCATTTTTAATGGAAGTTAATAAAAGTTAATTTTGTTTTTATTTAATAGAAGTTATAATAGTTTTTTTTATAATATTAATTCTTTTTTTATTAATTTTTTTTCATTACAATTAATAATATTACAATTGTTATTTTTTTAATTTATTTATTTTTTTCATAACAATTAGTAATATAACAATTGTGCAATTTATTTCTTTATTTAAATTGTGCAATTATGCAATTTTTATCAATAATTGTGAAATAAATTAAATGGAAGTTAATAAAAGTTTTTTTTTTTTCTTTTTTTTTCATTACAATTTTGCAAAACCCTAGATCTGATTTTGCCTTTGCCAAAGCCGGAGTCGGAGCCGGGCTTCATCCACTGAGTGTGTTTGATTGAGGGTGTGGTTGACTGATTTGGGAAGAACCCAAATGGGTCGAAAGGTTTTGAAAGGGTTGGGAAGCAATTAGGTGGTAGAGAGACCAGTAGAGAGCTTGTCATCGTTGACTGATCTAGGAAGCGATTGACTGACCTACGAAGAACCCAAATTCGTCGTCCTTGTAGTCGATGGTCGATTTTCGGCCGTGGATCTGATCGGAATAGAGAGCGTGATTGGCGAAGGACGCAAACGTGAAGTCGCCGAAGCCCTCATCATCATCTTCCTCAGTTTTGGTATCCACCATAGCCAAGAAGTCTCTCTCTCTCTCTCTGGGTTTTTTTGGTAATCATGTGTGGTTTCGGAGCTCGCATATGACTGCCAAAGACCTCATCGTGGTCTTCCTCTACTTTGGTGATCGTTTTTTTGGTGATCGTCGTCTTCACTAGAACGCCTTCTCTCTCTCTCTCTCTCTCTCTCTCGCAGAGTGAACAGTGTTAGTCTGAACTCATAATTGTGTTTATATACTAGCATTTTCGTAATTTCTTAAGTTTTGGAGGGCATTTAAGTCATTTTGCTCCCCCATGATCAGCTGCGCGCATAAGCTAAATTGATAAGCACCCTTGGAGCAACTTTGAGATTTAAGCCGAAAATGACTTAAATTAAGCTATAATCTTTGCCTTATAAGTTGTACCAAACACACCGACATAGCTTAATTTAAGTCAAAAGTTGATTTAAGTTGGAAAAAAGTTTTACCAAACAAGTACATAATAAAGAATTCCGGCTTGGCCCGGGAAAGCACTGGCAACAATAGAAAGGAAGGGTCCATGTAGCTGCTGCTCCTTAGATTAGACAACAACAATTGTGGAAGGTGAGGTTGGTCTCTTACCAACTTATCACCAAAAAAAAAAAAAAATTACAGAACACAAGTTGATCGAATATTTTTTCTTACATTATATTTTAAGGAAGAAGATCCCCTCCAGTCTAAAGTTTGGACTGAACGGTGTTGTTTGGGCCTGTAGGATTTATCACGAGTTTCGTTTTGATGATCCAAATCGTTCATTTTATCGGACATTTTGTGTATTTCATTCGCACAAAAAATTATATCGATCCAATAATTATAACTTACTCAACTTATTACGTTTTTAACAAAAATATATATATATGGTCTATTTTTAAAAGCACAAATTTTTTTTGTTAAAAACGCAATATATTGAATAGGTTACAATTATCGGATTGATCTAATTTTTTTTGTGGATGAAATACACAAAATATCTGACAAATTAAACGACTTAGATGATCGAAACCGTGGTGAACCTCAGGGTCCAAACAGTGCCCTTTAGTCTAAAATCTAGCCTGGAGGGGATCCTCTTCCATATTTTAATTTCATAAAAAATATGTCATTTTGATCCTTAATAGCTCAAAACTTTGGGCAAGGTGGACCTAGAATTTTCCAAAACCCTTTACGCTAGTATTAATTATTAATTATTTTTAAATTATACAGATTTGCCCCGCCTAGGCTTTTTTCAAAAAAAAAAAAAAAAAAAAGTAGCTGCACAAACGTGAGATTCAAAGTATAAAATTTAATTATTTCAATAAAATATATAAAAAAAATGATTTCTCACAATTAGTGTCGATAAATTATCTTACAATTGATCTTTTATAACTCAAAACAAGTATAAAACAATATGTTTATTTATATAAATTCTGTATGTTATTTGTCACTGTTTATATTCGTAAAAATTAATGTTCTAGTTTACACTTCATTTTAAAAAAAAAAAAATTTGTTAGAATATATGTTTGCTCTGTCGATGTTTGAATCCTACGTTCTAACACATAACAGGCATTCGATTCTTAAGGCTAACTCTGGTAATGGCCGGTCAACTTGCACATTAAGACAGGAAGAAGCTCTCACACTACAAGAAATGTCACTTTTAGCTACCAAAATATTGGTAGCCAAAAGTCACTTATTTAGTCGCCAAAAGTTTTAGCGACCAAAATTTTTCGTCGCTAATCTCGTCGCCCTTACTCTGTCGGCGATAGTATTGGCGACTAAAATTTTTTTGGTCGCCGAAAGTGTACACATTTGGCTACTAATGTTGGTTTAGTCGGCAAAAGGTCACTTTTAGCTACTAAAAAATTGGTAGCCGAATGTACACATTTGGCTACTAATCTTAATTTAGTCGCCAAAAGGTCTGTTTTGGCCACTAAAATATTAGTAGCCAATAGTTTATTTCTCTCATTCTCAGATTTTTTAGCTACTAAAAAATTAGTAGCCGAAAGTACACATTTGGCTACTAATCTTAATTTAGTCGCCAAAAGGTCTGTTTTGGCCACTAAAATATTAGTAGCCAATAGTTTATTTCTTTCATTCTCAAATTTTTTAGCTACTAAATTATTAGTAGCCAAAACTCTTGATTACCTATTTGGCTACCAAAACATTTGGTAGCCAAATGCTTTAACGTGTTTTTTTTTTTTTTTTTTTTTCTAAACAACCTTTATCCATTATTAATACAACCTGTACCCTGTATGGACAATATAGGCGCCACCAACCAAGCTTTCTTCTTTCACTTCACACTACTAAAAAAAGGACTTCTTGCGACCGCTACAAACCGTCGCAAATAACAAAACAACAGTCGCAAAAGACCTTTTGCGACTGCCCATGCGACGGCAAATAAGGGTCACGAATGTGGGGGTGGCAAATACTTTTTGCGACCGCAAAATAGCAGTCGCAAACTATTTGCGACCGCCTAATCTACTTATCGTGACTAATGTTTTGCCGTCGCAAAAAATTTTTAAAAATACCTACAATGTATTAGCGACCATCTTGTTACCGTCGCAAAAAAATATATATAAATAAATAAAATACCTGCAATGTTTTAGCAAGCTATATTCTCATATATATATATATATATATTCAAGTATTATATACAATAAATATAAAGTGATATTTGCAAAAATTCTAATACACATGTATTATTTTCCATCACTTCCCTCAACAAAATTATCTTTCTTCAAAAAAAAAAAAAAAAAATGTGCATACAAAATATAAACTTCTATACACACAAAACAAATATCCATCAACCATCCTTAAAAGTATTTATACAAAATACTAATAGATTCAAGTACTAAAAAAAAAAAAAATCTGAATTTAACTCTCAATATCACCCACTCAATCATATCAACTACTCCCTCAACACTACCTGCAAAAATATATATCAATATATTAGTTAACTAACTTGGATGCCAAAACAAAAATGGATACAACGAGCACATTAATTGACTTACTTGGATGCCAAAACCTTTTCCAATAGCGGTACAAAGAGGTTCAGAATTGTTCTTAGAATCAATACTAGTTTGAAAAGAGTTACTCATTTAATCATCTCACAAAAATATCACAGAAAAAATTAAATTTTCACTGGATATAAGCTTTCGAATGTCCTATTGGTACAAGTAACAATACAGCTGAAATTTGGACAATTCAAGCTAACACCCAATGGTTAATTATTAAATTCTAATTATTAAGCAATGACAGGTTGTAGGCTCCATTCCAACGACTGAAAATTGTCATACAGAGTTATATGATACATTGAAAAGAAAGACTTGTACATTTTCTGGACTAGTGACAACATGTCTCATTTATTGAAGAAATCAACTAATCGGGAGGAGGGGAGGAGCCACTGGAAACATATCATTCCAATTTACCAATTGGGCATAACCAAATATTGAAGAAAGTTAAAGCATATAACACAAAATCCAACTAATTAGTATTTAGTAAATAAGCATATAACACAAAATCCCCAACTCCTTTCTTTCTTTCTCTCTTCCTATTTTTCTGTCACTCTTTGCACTAGCACATGAATAGCCGCATCTCTCTCTCTCTCTCTCTCATTTATTTGCTCAGTTCTGACATGAATTTTGTCAGTTAATTCACATACAAACATGTCCAAGCAACGAAAAAGTCCTTTCTCTCCCATTTTTGTTGACATATTACAAACACATGTGTACATATTACAAACACATGAGAAACAAAATAATTAACAATAAGCTACAATGAATTTAAAAAATTTGTGGACCACCCACATCACATCCCATTAATATATACAGACAGATAACAGTAATACATAGAAACATAAATAGTTATTTATAAGTTGTAAAATTAGAATCATAATAATAGAGAGAAATTTGACCTGATACATGGATTTGCTAGGAAGAAAACAAGTTGAGGCAGGCCCAAAGCAAATTGCCTTGTACTGGCCACCAGAGCTGTATGTCCCAACTTAACTAGTTTGATCTTCCATTTGGTTGCTAATAGACCGCGCAACACTGCAGGAAAATGGGGAAAACCCACAGGAAAATGATATAAAGAGTATTGAAAGATATGTATTGAGAATTTTGGTGGCACAATTAAAGATATGAACAATGGCCTCCGATATAGAAAATCAAATGTTGTCACGAACCATTCTTGTTGCAGGTTTCCAAGTAAAACATTCATAGATGAACACGAGATGAAGCAAAATCCTTAATGCAATGCCTAACTCTCACAAAAGAATTAATTTGTCATTACATCTAAAGCATTCATTTAAGTTATTGTATGTAGAAACAACCTGAAATTTTAATTTTGAAACATCTAAGAAACTTTCTTCAAGAATCACACAAAATTGAGGCACACTTATCAAATAAATTTAACTAACAATATACCATTATAAATACATCCCCAAGATGTCAAATGAGGAAATAATTATAAGATATACTTTTACTAGCCAGATAACCACCATATCACAGTAAAAATAAAAATAAAATACCATGCACATAAAGAATTTAAAGGAAAAAATATAAAAAAATACAAAGCAAAGGTCAAGTTCTGAATTTTTCAAGATTCAAAATGAGCAAGGATGGTCTACCAGAAACTAAGACCCAAAATAAATAAATATAGTGGAATATTTTAAATTCTCAGGTGTCATTTGAAACCGGCATGAATTATACCTGAATCCAACGTTGGCAGAGCTCTTCAGTTGTATCTCCAGCAAAACCACATATATCTGCTCCAACCATTGGAATTCCAAACAGTCTGAAATTCAAGATGCTCGGGATTGAGTATGCCAAGTCTTCCCATGTGGCAGCATTGTCTCCAGTCCAATGTGCTGTGTACTTGCCAGAGCCCACGAAAGTTGATCTAGCTAGTATAAATGGCCTTTTTTGAGTCACTTTGACTAAGGCCTGATTAGTGGCAATGGATTCCAAGAACCCGTAAAGGTTGTGGGCATCGTATGCTGTGATGTTAGCGAAGTGTAGAGAAGTTGCCGGAACAGTTCTTTCATTTATGGGCCGTTGCCCTCCAGAATTGTTAATCTTATAGGGAGGGTTATCAAGTGTTGAAAATGGAATGGGAGAGGAAGAATTGAAATTGGATATCTCATTCATGTCAAGCCAGATGCCATCAAAAGGGAGAATATTTCGGAACCTATTGATCTCATCACCCCAAAAGATTGCACCGGTTGGATTTAGAAAATCAGGGTAGTAGACAGGCCCTGGCCAAACCACCCCCAGGTAAGGTACACCATCACGTTTTATGAAGATGTCAGCTTGCATCCCTCTTATGTAGATTCCATATGTATTGTTTACACTGATTCCTGAGGTGAAGGCAACATACTTTTTTTTAAGAGTGATTTGAGAAGTAAACCAACAATATAAACTTGACTGAACCGTTTGATCGAGAATAATAAATTACCAGGATCCAAGATGAGAACATATTTCTGACCATTGTAGTGGAGAGTATCAACAAATTTCTTCATCTGGTGAACGGGAAAGTAAACAGGATCAAGTGTGAAATCCTTACAACCATCCATATAATCAATATCTGTCCACATGACCTCTAGTGGAATTCCAGCTTTGGCATAGCCATTAACCACTCCCTCAACATCAGAAACATTTTGGTAGCCCCATCTGCACTGGTGATATCCTGTACAAAAACAGTGTGAACGGGGAAGGATTTAAGGCACTACACTACACAACTATTAAGCTGGAAGCTAATCCGATTAAGAGGGAAGAAGAAAAGGTTGGTAGAAAACATAACCACATTAACAATCAATTAACTTCACAGGTAGCACCATCTACTCTAGAGTTCCATGTCCAGAATATCATTATTGGAAAGCACCTAAAATGGCCTAAAAGCCTACTAATCATTTTGATCAACTGAACAAAATAGAGCACCAACAAACAAACAAACAAACAAACAAAAACCCAGTATCCCATTTGAGAAAATAAAAAATTGAACCCAAAATTAAACAAAACAATTACAAGAAATAGTAATTGTAATTGAGTGTCTAATACCTGTTGGAAGTTTCCTAGAGAAGTGACAATTGGATCTGCTGAAACTAAAGCTCAATGTAATTGAGTGTCTATTACATTGAGAACAGCAATCACAAAAAGCAGGACCAGATACTTGGCAAAACAATAATAAAGAAAAAGTGCCAACCTGCTCTGGTTCAGAGTACAAGACAAACCCAAGAGCTACAACAGCCGTCCTCCTGACATCGTCGCTTACATCTGATACTGCAAAATGCAGCAGCTGACGGATGGCCTTATTGTTTGCAGTTCCACTGTATGCCAATGCATACATACCACCATAACGTAGAATAGGATCTTGGTCCTGAGTCATCTGCTCAATTAGTGTATCTGCCTCTTCCTCCCTTCCATAGACTGTGAGAGCTATCCCCAATGCCAAACCTCTGCAATAAGGAATCATTAAATAAACCCTAAGGAATATATAATTTAAACATTAGTCCAACACCTAGATCACTGAACACAAATTTACCTAATGATTTTCTCATGCTGTGTCTCATGAGCATAAGCAAGCATTTCACCGGCTTTCTCACTTGCAGTTCCAACCATCAGTAAGCCCATACTGATACCAGCAGCTTCTCCAGCAACAGCACTGTCAGTATAAAGCACGGTTTTTATGTCGTCATAGATATCTTCATCAGCAGTTCCAAGAGCTGCCAAGCCCAGACCCAAGCATGCACCATGCTGAATAACCTGCACCAATCAAAGTTTCCAACACCACTATTATAACAGAAATTCATGGCACACAAAAGTAACCAAACAATAGATTGTAGAGAGCAAGCACCTCAATGCTGGTACTGCGTCGGCTATCACGAAGAAATTGTTTGATACCCTCCCCATGGTTTGCATGAATCAAGCCTAGGGCATAGAGAGCACCGCCTTCAGAGTATGGACTGCCACCACCACCAGCCCCACTCTGTGGCAAGTAAGGGCCCATCAGCGATCTGCCCTGTTACAGGTGGCCTCTGTGTATAACACCTAGCCCTGCTGTTGCACTGAATTTAGCCCAATTAGTAGGCCTGCCCAGCCAATCCTGATGAGTTTACACAAACAAGGAGCTTCAGAAAATATGAATAAAGTCTGTAAAGTTGTGTAACTATAAAGGTTTATAAAGAGAATGAAAGTGGAATGTTGATTTACCAAATTTTGGGTGAGCTCCCACTGCCGAAAATTCAGAAATATAACAAAAGGGAAATGAAAAAATTGAATGTATATTTAGTGGAGACAGAAATTGGGTGCAAGTATAATATGTGAGGGGTTCAATGATTTTCCACTATTGATTTTTCGCGTAAGCATTTCATCGAACAACTGATGGGCATAGAAAAACAATACAAATAACACAAAGGTTATCAATGTCAACAATGGTGAAGATGAGAGAGACAGAGAGAGTGTGAGAGAGAGTGATGCATTACCTTCAAATTCAATGATTGGCCTTCAATTTCGGCTTGCAACGTTGGCTCGGAGCACAGAAGGAGAGTGGAGAGAAAGGCTACCGGCGTGCAGAGGCGTGCAGAGGCGTGATGGCGGTGATGCTTCCGTACCCGACGCCGACGGAGACAGAGGCGAGAGAGAGATGGAGGAGGGCAGAGGCGTGAGAGAATGAGAAAGAGGGAGAGAGTCAGAGAGTGAGAGACATAAAAATGAAAACCCAAAGTTTCCCTCCCAAGTTTTCCTGTTTCCCTCCGAAGTCTGAAACAATGTTTAAAAATTTTAATTATAATCGGCGACTAATATTTAGTCGGGAAAAGTAAAAATAATAAAAAATATATATAAAAATAGGCATTAAAATAAAAAAGAAAAAAAAATATATATGTAACAAATATAAGGAATAAAAGTAACAAATATATTAAAATTATATTTAAATCAAAATATAAGTAATAAAATTATAAATTACAAATATTAAATTATCTTAAATATTTGTCATAATATTTTTTTTACTGAAAAATATAATAATATATTTAAAAATTTTATATTCTTATTATATATATATATATATATAAAATAAGAAAGAAAAGAAAGAAAGAAAGAAAATTAAAAATAAAAGAAGGAAAAAAAAATTTAAATATTCTGAGCCAGCTCAACCCGTGTTTTTTTAGTCGCCAATTACTTTTATAAATCCCTCAAATTTAAATTAGAAATGTCTCCCTCCAAATTTAAATTAACAATAGTGTTTGATTATTGTTAACCGTGTATAATGTAAAAATAATTTTAAAAAGTTGAAAAAATTAATTATTAAAAAATTAAGGAAAAATTTAAAATCTGAAATAATATTAATAAGTCTTACAAATAATTGGGATGTTTTGTCTTTTATTAGTACTGGTAATAATATTGAAAAATTTATTGAAATGATAAATAATTGGGATATTTTGTCTTTTATTTGTGAATTTTGATTTATTCTTAATTTATTAGTGTTATTGAAATATGATGATGTAAAAAGTATAAATAGTTTAATCAAAAGATTCATCTCAAAATAATAGTCTATTTTCATAATTTAATTTCTTTTTATAATACAATTATTACATTTTAAAAATATTAATTTATCAAAATTACCTTTTGATAGTATATGTTTTTAGAAATATCAATTGTCATAATTGTAAATTTTTTATTATTAATGGATTTAAAAAAAGGACAAAATAAGAAATTCATATTATTTTGATAAATTAATAAAATATAAATATAAATATAAATATAAATATAAATGTAAATAATTACTTTTTTTTATTTACATTCGGCTACCAAACATTTAGTAGCCGAAAGTGGGTCTTTAGCGACTAAAAGAACTTTGGTCGCCGAAAGTTGACATTTGGCGACCAAACCTTTGGTCGGGGAAGATTAAAAATTAATTTTTTTTATTTACATTCGGCTACCAAACATTTAGTAGCCGAAAGTGGGTCTTTAGCGACTAAAAGAACTTTGGTCGCCGAAAGTTGACATTTGGCGACCAAAACTTTGGTCGGGAAAGATTAAAAATTAATTTTTTTTATTTGCATTCGGCTACCAAACATTTAGTAGCCGAAAGTGTGTCTTTAGCTACTAAAGTTTTTTTTAGTCGCCAATTGTGATATTTTTAGCTACTAAATAATTTTTTAGTCGCCAATTGTAATATCTTTAGCTACTAAATTTTTTTTAGTAGCCAATAATCAACATTTCCCTACTAAAAAAAATTAGTAGCTAAAAAGTTGACTTTTGCCGACTAAAATTATTTTTGGTAGCCAATTCCCACACTTTTGGCGACTAAATTAGTTTTGGTAGCTAAAAGTGGTCGGCAAAAATGCATTTTCTTGTAGTGTCTACTAATAGCATAATTATAAGACTTGATCACCCAAAAAAATAGTGAATATATGATATTATTGGATTTTTGATATGAGACTCAAAATGAAAACTTCATGTATAATATAAAATTCAACATCTTCAAGTTTTCTTATTTTTCCTTTTCTTTTATTTATTTATTTATTTATCCACTGGCTAATAAAGTGCGCCTCTTACTTCCCCAATAAAGAAATTTCGCAACAGCACAGCCTAAAGTTGACAACTTCCATCTTCCAATGCCTTAAATCATAATGTACCTGTAAATGGAAATGTCAACCTTTGAACAAGCATTTTCACTTTGGAAATATCAACCTTTAAATCATAATGTACCTGTAAATGTAAATGGAAATGTCAACCTAGAGTTGTCAACTCCCCCATTTGCCTTTGCATTTTCACTCTATATAAGTCCTACAATGTGCCAAGGATTTACCCATCTCTCTCTCTCCATCTCTCTCTCACACACACACAGACATATCCCTCCAACATGTCTTCCTCAACATTCACCTCCTCTCTCTACCTTCTTTCCTTCACTCTTCTTATCCAAATTGTCATTGGAGTCAACCCTCTCTTCCATTTTTGTTCAAGTCCTGAAAATTTCACTTCTAATAGCCCTTATGAATCAAACTTGAACAAGCTTATGAGCTATCTCTACCTCAAAACCCCTCCAACAGGGTTCGGTGTTGGCTCAGTGGGACAATACCATGACATAGCCAACGGCCTCTCTCTCTGTCGTGGTGATGTCAACTCCACAGACTGCGCTGCCTGCGTTGCTGAAGCCAATGGCGAGATTCGCAAACGCTGCCCATACAACAAAGGATCGGTCATATGGTACGATAACTGTCTCGTAAAATACTCAAACACCGATTTCTTCGGCAAAATTGATAATGGAAACAGGTTCTACATGTGGAACTTGAGAAATGTGAGCAACCCTTTGTCATTCAACCAAAAAACCAAAGATTTGTTGAGTCAGCTATCTCAACAAGCTTATGTTGCACCAAAAATGTACGCTACCGGAGAGTCGGAGCTCGGATATTCAGAGAAACTCTATGGGTTGGTTCAATGCACTAGAGATCTTTCTAGTGTTGATTGTAAGAAGTGTCTTGATGGAATCATAAGTGAGCTTCCAAGTTGTTGTGATGGGAAAGAAGGTGGGAGAGTTGTTGGAGGGAGTTGTAACTTCAGATATGAGATTTATCCATTTGTGAATGCTTAGAGCATATCATAGTTTGTGATATTACAAATGAATAAGTGTTATAGGAACACTCGAGGAAGAATGGATATATATTATGCCAACTTATTGGTATTTATTGTCTGTTTTGGCTTTTTTTATGTATTGTTGAATAAAATGCATCTCTGTGATGATTTGTGTACGAATGAATGATGTTGTAAAAACTATACATTGATGTGGTTGAGGAATGATAAATTGCTACGTTTTGTATAAATGGTATTTCATTGCTCTTCTTGGCTTGATGCTAGCATACGATTGGACTTTTATATTGGTGCCAATTTAGTTGGGATGAGTATGTTTAGTTATGACACTTTTTGCATTTGTTTTTTCTTTATTGATGTAGGGCTGTTCAAAAATCCGTTCAAACCGGTAATCCGGACCGAACCAAACCGAATTGTACGGTTTGGTTCGGTTCTATTAAGAATTGGTTCGGTTTCGGATTAAGAAATATGAGAACCGTAAAAACGGTTCGGTTAATGGATTTTATGAAAAAATCGCGGTTCGAACCGAACCGAACCGAATTTTAAAATATATATATATATATATATAATATCAAGTTTTATTTTTATTAATTGGTTTTTTATAATTTTAATGATATTAGGATGATATAGATATGTAATATTAAGTAATGCCTTAATATTATTAGTTTTTATCATGAGTTAAATGTAATTAGTTTGAGTAATTATTTTGCTAATATTAACAATTTATTCTTGTAAATAGAAATTTTTGGAACCGTAAACCAAACCGAAACCGAATCGTTTTTTCGGTTTGGTTCTGATCTAGTTTTACAAATGTAACGGTTTGGTCTGGTTCTCAAAATCACAGAACTGTTAGGATTGGTTCGGTTCTTGGATTTTCTCAGAACCGAACCAATCCGAACCGTGTACACCCCTATATTGATGTATTATCGGTGTATTTCTTTTAATCATCAATAAAATTCTTTTTTGCTAATAAAAAAAAAAATCAAGAAGAGCAGCATTACAAATCCAAAAAATTTCAAAATTTATCCAAATTTAAATTATTTGGATGAGATTTATTCTAGGTGTGGCTCGCACAACAATAACTCTTCATCAACACCACACTCAGTTTTTGACAATTTTCATGTTTGATAAATCTAAAGAGTAGCATTAGTCAATCAAGAATAATATAAATGATATTTTTCATATATTTATATAGATTTTTTCTATTCATTCTTTTACAAGAATGATGTGACTGCTTGCCATTGTTTCATTCAAAATCAAAACCATAATGGTTTATAGTATTATGACAATTTTCATGTTTGATAAATCTAAAGAGTAGCATTAGTCAATCAAGAATAATATAAATGATATTTTTCATATATTTATATAGATTTTTTCTATTCATTCTTTTACAAGAATGATGTGACTGCTTGCCATTGTTTCATTCAAAATCAAAACCATAATGGTTTATAGTATTAGGGTAATGCTATAGTGTGCAACTTACACCTTACACCTTTTTGTGTTCACTTACACCTTACACTTACACCTTTTTTACCTTGCACTTACACCTTTTGTATAAGTGGCACATGGTGTGCAACTTATACATTTCATTTATACCTTCCACTTACACTTATACCTTACACTTACACCTTTTGTGTGAGTGGCACATGGTGTGCAACCCACTTACACCTTTTGTGGGTTGCACACCTAAGAAAACTCCATAGTATTAAAACACAACTGTCACATTATTCTAAAAATAATTAGACTATTTACTTTTGAGTTTTTTAAAAATAATTTTTTGAGTTTTTAATTCTAATTTTTGTATTTTTAGATCTACTTAATCTTAAAATATTTAAAAATTTAAAAAATTCTACAATTTTTTTAAAAGAAAAAAAAAATTTCATGCAATATAACAAAATACAAAAATGTGTTGAATTTTTATATATTTATTTTTATTTTTATATATTTTTGTATTTGATGAATATTTCTAAGTTTTTTTCCAAAAATATTATATTTTTTAAGCATATTTAGATTAAGTGTATATAAAAATAAAAAAATTGCCCAAAATATTTTTAAAAATCACTTAAAAAAAACACGGAAAACAAAAGAATTAATTTCCTAAAAGTGGATTTAATTTTCTGGAAACAAACGTGGTGATTATGTTTTTGACTAAAAATGAAAAACCTTCCTAGATGGATTTTAATTACCAAAACAAAAAAGAGAAAATAAAATTCAGTGCAGATTTTTTTTAAAAAAAAATTACACTTAAGTGGTAAACTTTATAAATATTAATAATTAAAATTTTATTTTTTTTAAAATTCACTGAATTGTAATTTCTCCACACACACACACACACACAAAAGAAGAAGAAGAAAACTACTGCTATATTATTTTATAGAAAAAATCAGTATATTAAATTTTTGAAAAAAAATAGATTTTTTCTTCTAGTATTCTAAATACATTCATTTTTTTTTCTTTTTTACAAAAAAATAAGATAAAAATATAAGCCATAGAAAAGACAAAGTGAGAGATGGAATGTTTTCAATGACATGCCAATGTTGGACAAGAAAGAATACAAAAAAGAGTAATATTTATTTCAAGTTTAAATTTAAATTTTAGAGAATTTGAGATGTTCGTAGAACTCACCACTACTCTATTTTGATGATCAACGGTTTATTTAGGGTTATCTGTATATATCTTCTATAAGAAAAATTAAGTTCATCTAACTAATAATTGTAATCTTTTTTTTATTTTGTCCTGTTCGTCTCTAAAAAATTGATGATTTATTTTTAAAAATATTCTTATCGTCCATATTTTTTTAAAATAAATGGGAATTAAACCATTTTTTACATTTTGGTTTTGATTAATTTCTTAAATTTTATGATTTAGTTTGTTTATTAAACTTTTGTAATTGTAGATGCCAATTTATTTATCAATTCACCTCATACTTGAATTAAACCGATCCATGAACAATCCTGATAAAAATCATCTTCTTAAATTGAATTGGACATTAGGCTTTGAATTACATTGCGTATGAAATATATATATATATACATATATAAGGTGGAGTTAAAATATTTTGCTTGGCTTTGTTGAATCATTAAGCTTTTACCGTCCTCATTAAAGTAAATTACATTTTATTGTTTAGGGAACCTTATTCAATTTATGACATGTTCCACTCTATAAATTGCCCATCAACCTCAAATTAATCATATTTTGTACTTTATAGGATGGTCAAAATTTGGGGTAATCGTCCTGTTTTGACCCACAATGGAGATATATAATTGCATGAGTAAAAGCGTGTATAATATTATTATAATCTAGAAGTGAGAGAACATGTCAAAACAGGTGATCATCACCACCACAAAAATACATTTGTGGCTAGTTGCCTAATTTGTTTGTAGTTAGTGTTAGTGCTAGTACCTAATCAACTTTCCAATGGAAAATTTTCTCATATTAAAGAAAAATTATTGCATGCTCGTATCGTAGGAATGATCATGTGAAACTCTAATTCAATCACTTAAATATTTTTTATTATGAATATTCATATGTTAATATTACTTGAACATAAATATAAATATAATAGATTTTGTAAGAATAGCTTTGGAAAAATAATTTTTTCTTAAACTTTAGTCATTTTTAAAGTAGGACTCATGTGCCGAGATTGGTGGGTATTGGAAGTAATGCATTTTATACCGCATTGTGATTCATGTACTATATTTGGTTATTCAAAACCATTATCGGGTGAATGGAAAATTGAAACCAAAGTAAACTCTATGAAAATTGTGTTTTTGGTGGATTTTCCAAATTGAAGGAAAACTTGTCTCACATTACTTGGCTAGGTTAACATTGTATGGGTTTATAAACCTTGGGTTCACAACTTAAGGAAGGCCCAGGGGGTACCCAAGTTATGTGGAAGGGTGAAGTTATGGATGAAGTGGGCTAGACTCATTAAACTCAAAACAAACATACGCGCCGTCATCCATCAGGCAGTTTGGGCTTAGGCGCGAGTGTGAGGTTGGGTTGGGCTTGTTCGGCCCAATGCTCATCTTTTTGGACCAAAAAATATTTGAATTTTATTTTTTTAAAAATTAAATTCTTACCGTTTGGAATTTAAATTTCGGTTTGAAATTCAAACTTAATTATGAAATGACCCCAATATATTGAAACATTGGTAGTTTGGTCCAGCACACCTGTCCAAATTTTTCCTCCAACCGAACAAGTTTATTGTCTGTTCCAATTTAACCCAAACATGTACTTTACCTGTTGAAATCTGTCCGAACAGGTTTGTTAACTGTTGAAGTCTATTATGAAAACCCACTAGTTCACCTATAAATAGACAAGTACTCAATTTGATTTTTCATCCAATTTTCGTTCTTCTTATCCGCTTTTATTTCCAACATTTTGCTGCATAAATTTCCTGTGAGAAAAAGTATAAACATAATGTGTGTTCGTTGGACATTTAGTTTGTAGTGCTGCTACTAAATTGTCGTTGATCATTTTATCCTAGGAGATAAACGTCCATAATTTGAAAGTACCGTGGAGATGACGAATCTATCTTAAGGACACGGTATTGAACACAGGACATGATCAAATTTTGTTCAAGAAAATAATATTGTATTTGGTTGGTGCTTTTTTTTTTTTTTCCTTCATTTTTTTCCCAGATTCTAGTTTTGTTTTGTAACAAAGTAAGGACCTATTTTTCTTTTTCTTTTTTTTATTTATTAGATATATGTACTGTTTTGATTTTTGTAATCAAACAAACTCTCTTCTTTCTTAATTTTCTTTCTTCGAATACTGTGAAGATTGTCTAACAGATTTTATTGTCTAATTCAATTATAGAAGAAGAAAATATAAGTATCTTGCAAAAAGAAAAAAAAAACAAAAAAAAAACTTTTACTTAGCAATTTGATGAATTTGATCTAAGTTCTTTAAGGAATCAAATATTCTAATTGATTTTGTTAAGTTTTTAGAATATATTAATCTCGTCTAATCCAAATTATGGACTAGAAGGAATTTGCCTCCTAACTTCAATGTTCGGACCTTGAATTTGCAATGTATTTGTTATTGAAAAACAAATGGAAAGAATATATATATATATATGAAGGAATTTGTTAAAAAATAAAATTATGTTATGTTACATTCAAAATTCCCTGATGTTCCACTTTATAAGCTTTCCTAAGCACTTCATTTGCTTCGTCTTTGGACAAACATGCTAGGGGAGCCCTATAAAAAGTCGTCGGTACAACTTCCCTTGGTCAAGCAAGAAGCGAAGAGTCTGCCGCTTGACTTTGATGGCATCTATGGGTTTTAAGGAAGTACCCTCTTCTCTAGCTAATTGATTTATGGTGGTCTTCATTATTCGCTGCTCAAATGGGCTTCTTTTTCCTTTGGATAAGTCTGATAGTTCACTCATTGCTTCTGCAAATCAGCGCTTTCTTTTTCCATTTTTGGCCAGTAATAGCCCTACCTCTGTATGCGTCACTACAGACTGATATCTCTATCTCCACAGGCCTTAACATGGATCTGCTTAAGTTTATAAGTTGCCTCTTGCTTGCCGACAAATCTCACCAATAAGTTGTTTGACCCTCGAAAATACAATTCTCCTTTGAAGAGTAGGAAATGTGCTAATTCTACCATCCTTTGCTTGTTCTCAACTGTTGCATTATGTCTTCTTTCCATCCTTCAGCATTTCACTCTGTATGTGCCTCCGCCATTATTGTAGGTGTTGTTCTTTTCTCGTTAACAATAACTATACTATCCATACGAATATCCATTTTTGCCCTTAGTGTAGCTGTGGCATTGGCAAAATGGTTTTGCATTCGAGGGGTTTGTTAAATCTGAACGTTATCAAATTGAGTCAGCAACTTTTAGAATATGCTTCAGTACTGTGCTAAGAATGGTTTTTTCGGAGCAAAGTTGTTGAATGCATGTTTTACGACTAATTTGAAGTCTCCCCAGATTTTCAATTTGTACAAGCCTTACTTCTGTGTGGAAATTAACCCTAATATTAGCACCTCGTACTTAGCCTCGTTATTTGAATATTCAAAATCAAGTTTGTAGCACAAGTGTATCTCTTTCCCATCTTTGATGTTTAGCGTGATTCCCACACTACATTTGCCAGCCCCAGATACTCGATCAAACTTGAAGTCCAGTAGGCTTTAGCTTCCATTGCCGAGGCACAAACCTCACCAGGTAAAACTACCTCAACAGGTTCATATTTGCCAGATGGGAACTACGCTAGCAGATCTACCAATGCCTGGCTTTTGATGGCTTTTGGGGTGATGCACACAATGTCATATTCTGCAAATGTCAACATCCATCTCGCCATTCTCCCTTTCAGTGCTGGTTTGCTCATCAACTATCGGACAAGGTCACTCCTAGTTACAACCTAGATCAGGTGTGCAAAAAATAGTATCGCAGCCTTTGTGCTATGAAAATCAAAGCCAAACAATATCTTTCAATTGAAGTATAGTGCAATTCTGCATTGTTGACTTTTTTTATTGATGTGGTAAACTTGCTTTTAAGCGCCATCAACATCCTGGACAAATAGGGCTCTGATGGACTTGGGTGTGGAGGTAAGATACAATAATAGAGATTTCCCAGGTTGTGGCGTGATCATGGTGAGTGGAAAAACAAGTGCTCGCTTTACGTCCTCAAAAGCTTGATTGTGTTCTAGTAACCACTCAAACTTATGATTTCCTTTTAGCAACACTCCGAAGGGAGAAGTGATTTCGGCGAAAGCCGGGATAAATCACCTTAAGAAGACACTTTGTCTAGAAATTTCTTCAAGGCCGTTTGGGAATAAGGCGGGGACATTTCTATGACTGACCTTATTTTATCTCCGTCTACTTCTATTCTCCGTTGATGAATCAAGAAGCTGAGGAATTTTTCCACAGTAACTTTGAATGCACATTTGAGAGTATTCATCTTGAGACAGAACTTTCGGCAGCACTGAAAGACTTTCTCTAAGTCAACGAGGTATCGGTTGGCCTCGACAGACTTCATCCCTAAGTTATCTACATAAACCTCTACTTCACAATGCAACATCTCATGAAACATTTAAGTCATTTTTCGTTGGTAGATTGCCCTTGCATTCTTCAAACCGAAGGGTATCTCACTATATAGAAAAAAATTTCTAAGAGGTCTCCTCAAGACTGTCTTCTTAGCATCTTCCTTGGCTATTTTGATTTAATTGTAACTACTGAACCCATCCATAAAAGAAAACATTTGGTGTCGCGTCGTAGAGTCGACAAGGATATCTACATGAGGTAGAGGGAACCCATCATTTAGGTAGATTCTATTTAGGTTGTGGAAATCGACACAGATTCTTATCTAGCCATTCTTTTTCTTTACATGTACAATGTTTTCCATCCATGTCGGGTACTGTATGGGCTTATTGAACTTGGCTTTTTTTAATTTCTCTAATTCTTCTTTGATTTTTGCTTCAACATCAGAGTGATACTTCTTAATATGATGTTTTACTGGCTTAGAGTTAGGAAATGTGTCGAGGAGATGGATGACAAGGGATGGATCAAGGTCTGGCATCTCCTCATACTTCCAAGCGAAGACATATAACATGAAAGGAGGATCCCGACAACCAGACCAAATTGTTTGTTTTCTTTTGCATAATAAAGGCCAGCTATTAGTCTTTCCTTAGCCGCAGAAGCCATCATTGTGATAACCATGTCCTGTGTTATGTTAATTAATCTTATTTTCGATTGTGATTATGTGCTTGATATGATTTTGAATGCCATTTATATGATTATATGTGTTTTTAAATCTCCATTTGTTCACCATAGCAAAATCTATTTGATTTTCTGCTATAAAATTTAATTAAAGGCCGTAGAGGCGACATAAACTGAAATTGACTGTATTTTTGTGATCAGCATAATTTTTAGAGCATACGGTGCAATTTAATTCAAAATTGATTCGGACCAAATTAATTAGATTAAATTGATCGAAATAGGCACAATGAACTAGCCTTAATCAAGGTTGATTAGACAAGCATATATATGGGCCTAATTACATTTAAGTTCACCATTCTTGGAGCTTAAAATTTGAGATATACAGTCTAAAGAGAGAGTGAGCTGAATTTAGAGAGAGAGAAGGAGGGCTCATTCTTGAAGATTTTGCAAAGGAATTCAAGAACTAGGAGGATTAGCTCAAGAATTGGCTATAATTGGAAGAGTTGAAGCTCTTAGGTGAGTAATTGAACTCAAAACCATGAGTGTAAGTATATAGTTGAGTGAATTCAAAGATACTATGAAGAATTTGAGGTCCATATGTTTATGTATGTATAAAATTGCCATGCATTTCCATGATATTGCATGATCTAGCATAAGGCATATTAAACATGAAAGATTTGTACACCTAAGTCTACATGCATGCATAATTTTGATGAGCTTCATGAATTTGAACATTATTTGTGCCATTTGAAGTAGAATTGGAGTCAATAATTAACATGCATGCATGATTCATGAAGGTGTGAAGCTTAAATGCAGGAGTCTTGAAATTGGCAAAGAATTTGGAATGATTTTCGAAAGGGACCATGATTTTGGGACAATTGGTTTCAAATTATCTAAGTTTTTATGTTACACAATGTTTTTCTACGTTTTGGCATTGATTCGCAAACTTTGGAGCCTTTGGGGTTGTGTTTTGAAGCTCAAACAGCTTGCTGGAAAACCCAGAATTCGATCAGTCCGCTCGAGCGAGGAAAGTCTCGCTCGAGCGTGAAAATTTATCTCCCAAAAGTTTCCCAGAAATTGCATAGTGGCTCGAACGGCAGACTTTACGCTCGAGCAAACCCTATTTTGCAAAGACTCCTCGCTCGAGCGTCAAGAATCTCACTCGAGCATAAATTACATGCAACCAGTACTTTTGCAGACCAAAGGGGTCTGCTCAAGCGACCAAAGCTGCGTTCGAGTGGAGAGCCCTGTTTCAGAAATTTTGAAAAGTCGTTTTGTGTTTTGTTTTCTGTTCTCTTTTATTTCTAAGAACTCTTAAGCATGCATTGAGCATTGTAAATGACTTAAAAGAATAAGAAAGAGGCCTAAGAGAAGTAAATAAATTAAGAACGGATTGAATCGCTTGTGACCCGATATGTTATGAAATATGTAGGGTCAAGCGCAAGGGCAAATCCATTGGCAGAACACTGTGAGTAATATCTTAATAAGGATATTTTGAAGTATGCTACTTTCCAAATGCTTACTCCTATATAAGTTTCATGGATTTGTTAATTTGAATTGTGAACGAATATTCATTATGCCAATGAATGAATTGGGCCAAAGGCCGTCTGACACGAATGATTGGGCCAAAGGCCGTTGGACACGAATGATTGGGCCAAAGGCCGTTTGACATAAATGATTGGGCCAAAGGCCGTTTGACGTGAATGGATTGAGCCAAAGGCAGTTTGACATGAATGGATTGGGCCAAAGGTCGTTTGACATCAATGATTGGGCCAAAGGCTGTTTGACATGAATGATTGAGCCAAATAACGTTTGACATGAATGGATTTGGCCAAAGGCTGTTTGACATGAATGAATCAGGCCCGAGGCCGTCTGACATGAATGAATCGGGCCCGAGGCCGTTCGATATGATGGGCCAGAGGTCGTTTGATATGTTTGGACCTGAGACCATTTGATGTACTAGATAGAAATATGAAAGGGCCTAAGGTTGTTTGATGTCCTCGTTATGAATTTCATTCATGTAACTCTTTATTCTGATATTATTCACTAGGCTTTTGCTCACTCTCATTTAAAATGTATATTGGTGAGCAAAGAGATGTCCAAACCCAACCTTAGTGAAGAATGTGAGAGGAAGTCAAGTTTTGTGGAGTCAGCCCGAACGTCTCGCGCACGAGACTTTGTTTTTGTTCTTTTATTAACTTTTTTTGTTATCTTGGTGAATACATTGGATCACCCATGTGTAGACACCCCATTTTTGACCGACCTTAAGACTTAGATGTCACCGATTGAGTGCTTGGTGATGTTGCATATTGTGCTCGTTCTGAGGTTGCGGAGTCCCGGCTGCGAGCCTTGCCTCCGGACTTCCGGACTCTTTTGTGCTTTGCCTCGGTTTGCGAACCAGGCTCCGTTTTCTCTGTTTTCTCTTCCCGAAGGGAGGGAGAGGTCTCGTAGATCATCTCTCGGTGGCCATAGGATACGTTTCTTGGTCGTAGGCCATTTTTCCTGTTTGGAGCCCGGTTTTCGATTTTTCAGAGCCGTCGGCCGTGTGCCTCGGTTCGGGACCGCTTAACCACCTTCGTTTGCTCCGGTTTTTGGCATACACCTTATTTCCTCCCTTTTGAAGGACACTGTGGTCCTAGAGACCAACTTCGCGGTCGAACACCACTTCCGGTGCCTGACAGCCAGTTTTCGGGGCCCGGGCTGCGCGTTTTGGCCCTCGAACCTTCATTTTGCATCAGTTTGGGCTCATTTTTGGTGGAGGTCTTATTTTCATTATTAGGAAGCTTGTAGAAGGGTGGGAGGCCAGCAATTTTTCTGAAAAGTCAACTTTTTTTTGGTCCAAAGTGGTTCAGCATGAATCTAGAAAGGAGAAAAATCTATGCGGCTTCACCGAAACGGGCGTAACTCTTTGCACAAGAGGAATTAAGATATGAGGCCACCACCATTGGAAAGCTTACTTCCGGGGCTTCATTTTTCACTCAAGAATCTCCTAAGTCCAAGTCCGGGGGGAGGAGATATGGTTGGTTGAAGTCTGGTTGGACCGAATCTGCGCGGCTTCACGGAAAATGGCATAACTTTTTCCACAGAAGGAATTTTGATGCAAGGTTTGAGGCATTGGAAAGCTAACTTCTGGGGCTTCATCCTACGGTGTAGCTGGACACTTTTTCCTTTTGACCTGGCTGGCCGGCCACCTTTTTCTGGCCGGCCGGCCACTTACCTGGTGGATGATTTTTTTTGCCCTTTTGACTTGGCCGGCCATTCTTGTCTTTCCAAGTGTGTTCCATCCATATATTTTGTTTTGCACTTCACCCATGTCCGAGGGTTTGGCCTTTTGAGGGGGAAAATTGAATTTAAATCTCTCCCCTATTTTTCCCCCCTTTTTCCCACACCTTTGCCTATATAACCAGCCCCTCCCCTTCAGTTTTAAGGGTTAGAAAATTTGGTTTGAGCCGCCTACATCCAATCTCTCTCTCTCTCTCTCTATATTCCAAGCACCAAAACCCTTTGTTCTTGGACCCTTTTCTACACCACCACATAGCACCACCTCTCCATCCTCCTTTCCAACACTTGGAGCTGGTTTTTCAGAGGCAAAGAGCACCTTTCTTTGGTTCAAAAGTTGTCAAAGACATAGTCTTCAAGGGTGAGCTTCCTTTTTTCCTTTTCTAGCCTTTTCTTAATTTATTTATAAGCCATACTTTCTTACATTTTTGGGCTCCGACCCTAACTATAAATAGCATTATTTTGAGCCATTTTGCATGTTTGATTAAGGGCCTATCACTGTTTGAGGCCTCCTCTTTACACTTGCTTCTTTACCTCTCTTGTATGCCTATTTCTTGTGTAGTATTTTTGGCCTATATGTAAATTGTTTTGAGGCATGTTGTAAACTGTAAAGTAGCTCCTTTTGAGCCCTTCTTCAACATTTTTGAAGGGATCATCACTGTTTGAGGTTTCCATTTGTCACTTGCCTTTGTATCCATCTTATGGTCCTGTTTTTGCATGATTTGTTAACCCCTTGTGCTTGCATTTTTGGACTTTGGTCCAAATTGTAAATGGCCTTATTTTTACCCCCTCTTAATGTTTCATTAAGGGTATTTTACTGTTTGAAGCATCCTTTTTATACTTTGTGTTATAGCTCTCTTTTTTGGCCTTATCTTGCATAGTATTTTGAGCATGCCTGTGCACTGTTTTGGGTTTGATCATAAACTGTAAAAGATCATATTTTAGGTCCCTATTCAACTTTGTTTAAGGGCCTTTATCTTTTTGGGGCCAGAATGCATCACTTACTTCTTTGTCCTCCTTTAGGCCCACTTTTTGCATGAGAGTTTTTCCATACTTGTGTCTGTTTTTGTGGCTTGTGGTAAACTGTAAAGTATCATATTTTGGGCCCCTCTTTGACATTGTAGAAGGGCCCTTCTCTGTTTACGGTCAGCAGCTGTCACTTGCTTCATTATCTTGCTTTCGGGGCCGTTTTTGCATTCTGGTTTAGCCCCATTTGTGCTCGCTATTTGGCCTTGCTTAGAACTGTAAATATGCTTATTTTTGGGCTGTATTGATTCTATCTTCACACTCCATGTTCAAATAATGCATGCATTGCATAGTCACAGGTCATTCCGTATGCCTAATTTCGTGTTTCGGGATTCATTTCATGCATCGGGTGTCATTTTGCCATCTTTCGGGACTGTTTTGCATCACTTATTGCCCCTGAAATTTTCATGCTAATATGCCATATTTCATGTTTTGCCATGTCTTGTTAGAGTGACATTTCGTGCCTTAGGGTCGGTTCTCGGTTTGCGTGCACGTGTGCACGCATTTCGAGTTGTCTCATTTTCATCTAATGGCCTCTTATGTGAGTGTGGCTGAGGTCCACTCATATTGGTGTAAGTCCATTGCGCATTGTGTATGCCATTTCATTTCGTAGCATTGTGTATGCTAGGTTGTATGTTAGTACATTGTGTATGTCATGTTACCTCGTGCATCGTGTATGCTATTTCATAGCATTTTGCATATTAGGTTGTATCTTAGTTGCATTTCATGCATGTCATGCATATTGCATTGTGTTCGGGATAGGAGTTAGCCCGAGCACGGGAAACGAGGGGCGTTTCGTACTTCGAGTGACAGAACGTATCTCAATTCCCAGTCGCCGACACTCCGGATTATCCATGATGGAGTTAGGTCTAGTTGTATTTTCATGTGCATTCATTTCATATTGAGTTGTGCAATCCGACTCTTCGGCCATCATGCATCGAGATGCGTGATTGGTGGCACGAGGATCGAGACATGCATACATTTGTGAAAATACATTGCCATGCCCCTTTCCTGCTCTCTGTTGCAGTAAATCAAGAATCAGCAGTCTTTCGGGGCTCGGCGCGCTTTCCAAAAATTATTGCAAAACAGAGGCTAATTGGGGCATCACAGTGGATTTCTGCGCAAAGCAACCCGGATATGCATCATTCATCATCTGGAGAAGAGTCAAGATAGTCCCTGGCTTGCATGCCAGTTTATTATTTTTCTTAGTTAATTTGTAAATTAATTAGGGATTTGTACATATTTGGACTGTATTATTTGGACTGTACTATTTATTCGGACCCTCTGCGCGAGGGCATAATTGTAATAAGTGTGCGTGAGTATGATGTATGTCTTCCAACCCCACGTCTTTCTTCCCTTTTATTTACCTGCTTATGATGGTTAGATTAGGGCATGTTTCAATTAGCATACAGTATGATAGCATGTTTGCATTCATTCATCTGTCTTGCATGCACCGGGCTCGGCGCATCATACTAACTGCATTTGTATTTCAATTCTAAGTTGAATACATGTTAGCTGTAGCATTCCATACGCCATGTTTAGAATAGCCGAGCCTGCTATAGTTGCATTTTTACATGTGTTGCATTAGACATTTCTGTATATTTAGGATCATGCATGAATTTCTAATCGGTTTCTGTTTTGGCTTGGAATACTCGGTGAGTTTTATGCTTTAGCATCCTTGCATGCGTGTGAGTGACTGCCATGAATAGCATGCTTACCATGAGGCTAACTGCTTATGTGATATAACTGCCTGAATGCCTGTGGGTGAAGGTTGGGTTATTTGGATTGGAACAAATCATCAACTGTTTGTTTTAAGCCCACTAGATAGTGGCAAAAACATGTTTTCTAAGCCCACCCGAGGGTGGCAAATCCACGTCTTAGCCTACTTGCGGGTAGCACCATCAAACCATTTTCAAACAAACAAACATGAATTGTTTTGTTCCAATTCAGGCGACCCAGTCTATACTTGTATGCTGTGCGCATCACATAGTAAATCTAGGCTAATAACCGGAATAAGAGCACACAAAGTTTTCAAAACTAGATATCATGGTTAGTAGAGGCCGATCTTTGATCAGGCGAGCGGGGGTGCTCACGAAGTGACCTTCCCCAATTGTACCCAAGTTCCCGAGCCGAGGCAACTTTGGTAATGACGGACACGTGGCCTTAGGCAAACGAGTCAAAGTTTCCTAAATTTTTCAAAAATAAAATATTTAGGTGGCGACTCTGTATCTGGCAAAGCAGTCCATGTTTGGCACTTCTTTCAAAAAATCTGTTTTCTCAAAACGATTTGCCAGATTTGAACTCTTTGGTTCAAAATTAAGAACCGTAACACAAATTGAGTTCGAACTGTAGCGAGGCCCCCTGCGGGCTTGTCTACACCATGTACATAAACTTTTGTTTGGCTGACTGCTTGTTTGAAGTTCCTGGGTGGACAAGTTATTAATTCTGCTTATACGTGTGGGTTATTATGAAATGCTTTTGGAATAATTTTACCATGCCATGTGAGCACAGCTCATTGGACAAAAATTCTTAAGTTTGCTTCTGTTTTGGCCCCTTATTTCTATTGAAAACACGTTTAATCAAATTTGAGGCCGTTGGTAATCTCTTGGTTACTGGCCGGTTATGACCTTAATCCATAGGGGCGGGTTCGGGTCATGACAGAGTGGTATCAAAGCACGAGTTAATTCACACACTTGTCCAAATGAGCAATAAGCATTTAGAAAAGATCTAGGATACATTCATGTGATGAGTATGAACTTGAAGGCATTGAATATATGCTTCAATGTTTCAAAATGAATGACTATGTGCTATATCTTTCGTGATTTGCTTTCATTGTGAATTACTTGAATATGTGTACTCTTTTGTATATGCGTACTTGTGAACATTTTTGTATAAAGAATAATGCAAGTTTAATCAGATAATGGTGAGAACAAGAGGTGATGAATTAGAGGAGTCCTCTACTACCAGAACGGATAGGATGGAAAGATTAATATAGGATATGGCAGAAACATTGATGCAACAACAACAGCGGCAACAACAATGACAATATCCACACCACCTCCGCCTCCAATACCGCTTGTACAAAGACTACAGAATGATGACCGAACAATAGCCCTCACCAAAGAGTTTAAGAAAATAAAAGCACCACAATTTCATGGGGGATTGGATCCACTGAAGGCTGAAGCGTGGGTCCTTGGCATAGAAAAGTTATTTGAGGTGTTTCCTTGTCTAGAAACACAGAAAGTATTGCTTGCCACTTTTACACTTGAAGATGAAGCAAGAAAGTGGTGGATGTTGATGCGTGAAAGCAATAAAGATATTGGCTGGGCACAGTTTTTGGAAATTTTCTACAACAAATACTTTCCACAGTGCGTTCGTGATAGGAAAGTGTCGGAGTTCATGGAACTTAAGCAAAACAGCATGACAATAGCCGAGTACGAAGCCAAGTTTACTAAATTAGCCAGATTTACACCACACATGGTCGATACCGACTATAAGAAAGCGAGACAATTTGAAGGAGGTCTTCGAGATGATACCTTAGACTACTAAAGCTAGAAACTTACATTGATGTGCTGGATCGGGCCATAATGTCAGAAGCTAACATAGCCAGGCAAAGTAAATCATCAACTGATTAGAAGAGTAAGAGGTAGGGCTTCTTTTCAAAGAAAAGACTTTCAAAGAAACAGAATACAGGCTCCTCAAGTACTTCAAATTCTTCCAGAAATATGTCTCCAATGTGCAACCAATGTGGTAAAAGACATCGTGGGGTTTGCTACCGTGTTTTAAGGACTTGCTTTAAGTGTGGCAAAACAGGGCATATGGCCAGGGATTGTAACCAAAATAGTGGGAAGTTAGCTGCTAGCTCAACTGCATCGATCCCAAAACTGGGAAACACTACGAGGCCTATTACCACCAGAGACACCGTGAGGCAAGGGAGAGTCTTTGCATTCGTTTCGGGCGATACGCAGAACGCAGAGGTCGTCGTCTCAGGTACTATCTATATATGTAATCAGGATGCATTTATGTTAATTGACTCCGGATCAACGCACTCCTTTGCAACTTATGCATTTGCATCTAGATTGAGTAGACCTTTAGAATCATTGCCATATTTGTTATGTGTATCTACTCCATCCAGGGAATTTGTGTTGTGTACATCTGTGTGTCGATTTTGCGATATGCGTATTGGGAATGCTACTTTGTATATAGATCTGTTACCCTTGAACTTTAGACATTTTGATGTAATTCTGGGCATGGACTGGTTATCTAAATACTGTGCCACCATCAATTGCATAACGAAACGAGTTGTATTTAGACCACTAAGACAGGAGGAAATTGTGTTTGTGGGTAATGGGATAGTACCTCCACCTTATTTGATATTTGCAATGAAAGCATGTAAATTAATCAGGAAAGGGTGCCAAGGTTACTTATGTTGTGTATTGTCTGAACAATCTGTGAATGTTGAATTGAATAGTATTTCTATTATTAGCGAGTTTCCAGATATATTCCTAGGTGAATTGCCAGGAGAATTAGTTGACAAGGAGATAGAGTTTACTATCGATATTGTGCCAGGCACTCAGCCTATCTCAAAAACCCCTTACAGAATGGCTACTGCTGAAATAAAAGAATTGAAAGAATAATTACAAGACTTACTTGACAAAGGGTGTATTCGACCAAGCATTTCACCATGGGGTGCACCGGTATTGTTTGTGAAAAAGAAATATGGAACCTTGTACCTGTGTATCGACTACCGTGAATTGAACAAGGTAACGATAAAGAATAAATATCCTTTACCCCATATCGATGACTTGTTTGATCAGTTGCAAGGCTCGCAAGTATTTTCCAAAATTGATTTGAGATCCGGGTACCACCAGTTGAAGGTAAAGGTAGAAGATGTTAAGAAAATTGCATTCAAAATGATGTATAGTCATTATGAATTCCTTGTTATGTCGTTTGGAGTGACTAATGCCCCTGCAGCATTTATGGATCTTATGAACCGAATTTTTAAGCCTTACCTCGACGAATTCGTTGTAGCTTTTATTGATGATATTCTAATATATTCAAAGTGTAGACTTGAATATGAACAAGATTTGAGAACCGTCTTACAAACATTTAGGGAGAAGAGATTATTTACTAAATTAAAGAAATGTGAGTTTTGGTTGGATGAAATCATTTTCTTAGGACATGTCATCAACAGAGATGGGATTTCGGTAGACCCACAGAAGATAGAGACAATTGTAAGTTGGCCAACACCAACAAATATAATAGAGGTCCCCAGTTTCATGGGCTTAGCTGGGTACTACAGAAAGTTTGTGAAATTTTTTTCAAAAATACTCATACCACTTACTTAACTCACATGCAAAGGACGACCATTAGAATAGAATGATGAAAGGGAGTGTGCCTTCCAAGAATTGAAAACAAGACTAACCACTGCACCAGTGTTGACATTGCCCTCAGGTATGGAAAATTTTGAGATATATAGTGATGCTTCTTATAAAGGTTTGGGTTGTGTATTAATGCAGAATGGAAGGGTGATTGCCTACGCCTCTCGGCAGTTGAGGCCATATAAGAAGAACTACCCAACACATGACTTGGAATTGGCCACAGTTGTATTTGCTTTGAAAATCTGGTAGCATTACTTGTATGGGGCAAAATGCAAAGTCTACACGGATCATAAAAGAAGATGGATATGCAACAAAGAAGATGGCTTGAACTAATAAAAGATTATTATCTTCAAATTCAGTATCACCCTGGGAAAGCTAATACAGTTGCTGATGCCTTGAGCAGAAAATCAACGGGGAGTTTAGCTTATTTACTTACTGAACAGAAGGAAATTTTGCAAGATTTTGAGAGAACCGAGATTGAAGTCGTGTTACATGAACAAACTGAGTTAATGGCCACCATTTCAGCTGAACCGGCAGTGGTTAATGAAGTTAAGTAGAGGCAAAAAGAGGATGAGTTCCTCAAGACAATAATTGATGAATTTGAAGCAAAACTGAAATCAAAATTCAGTGTTGATGGTGAAGTATTGAGATTTCAAAACCGAATGTGTGTCACAAACATTCCTGAACTAAAGAAAAGAATCCAAGATGAAGCTCACAAGTCGATATTTGCTATGCATCTAGGTAACAACAAAATGTATCGGGACTTGAAGCAAAGCTATTGGTGGCCCAAAATGAAGAAGGAAATTGCAGAGTACGTATCCAAGTGCCTTCAATGTCAGCAAGTTAAAGTTGAATATCAGAAACTAGGCTGTCTACTTTAACCTCTCCCTATTCCAGAATGGAAGTGAGAGCATGTGACCATGGATTTCGTTGTTGGTCTACCTCGAACACCTAGAGGTATGAATTCTATTTGGATTGTAGTTGTTAGATTGACTAAATCTGCACATTTTCTGTCTATTAGAACTACATTTGATGCCTATCGATTAGCTACTATATATGTTGATGAGATTGTTCGTTTGCACGGAGTTTTGATATCTATTGTATTGGATAGAGATTTGAAATTAGTATTTAGATTGTAGAAAAGCCCGCAAAGAGAAATGGGCATAGAATTGAGATTCAGTACCGCGTTCCATCCACAAACAGACAGGCAATCGAAACAGACAATATAGACCTTGGAAGATATGCTCAAAATGTGTGCTTTAGATTTTCAAGGGAGCTGGGAGGACTATTTGCCACTGGCAGAATTTGCATACAATAACAGGTTCCATTCCAGCATCGGTCTGGCACCATACAAAGCCTTATATGGCAGAAAGTGTAGATCGCCAATTTGTTGGACAGAAGTCGGAGATAGAGCTTTACTTGGGCCTGAAATTGTGCAAGACACTTTGGAGAAGATTAAAATAATCCAACAAAGGCTCAAGACAGCACAGACCCAGAAAAATAATTATACGGATGTTCGAAGAAGACCTCTTGAGTATGAGGTTGGCGACCCTGTATTTATTCGTGTGATTGCGATGAAAGGCCAGTTGAGGTTTGGTAAGAAGGGCAAATTGTCATGTCGTTACATTGGGCCGTTTCAAATTTTGGAAAGGCTTGGCCCAGTTGCTTATAGGGTTGCTTTGCCACTGGGATTCGAGCAAATGCATAACGTGTTCCATGTATCAATGTTGAGAGGCTATCTTCGAGATCTGTTTCATGTGATTGATTACCACCAGATAGCCTTTGATGAAAATATGGAATACCAAGAATGGCCAGAACGAATCATTAACCAACAAGTGAAACAATTGAGAAACAAGTCTATCCCAATGATGAAAGTAGAATGGAAAGTACACTATGGAAAGGACGCTACATGGTAAAAAGAGGATGAGATGCAACTACGCTATCCACATTTGTTTCCGTATGGAGGCAAAATAAGTTTGGAGGACCAAACTTCTTAAAAAGGGAAAGATTATGATAACCCTATCTTGTGTTATGTTAATTAATCTTATTTCCGGTTGTGATTATATGCTTGATATGATTTTGATTGCCATTTATATGATTGTATGTTTTTTTGAATCTTTATCTGTTCATTGTAGGAAAATCTATTAGATTTTCTGCTATAAAATTTAATTAAAGGCCGTAGAGGCAACAGAAACTGAAATTGACTATATTTTTGCGATCAGCCTAATTTTTTCAGCCTACCGTGAAATTTAATTCAAAATTGATTCGGACTAAATTAATTAGATTAAATTGATCGAAATAGGCTCAATTAACTAGCCTTAATCAAGGTTGATTAGGCAAGCATATATATGGGCTTAATTACATTTAAGCTCACCATTCTTAGAGCTCAAAATCTAAGATATACACTCTAAAGAGAGACTGAGTTGAATTTAGAGAGAGAGAGAGAGAGAGAGAGAGAGAGAGAGGGCTCATTCTTGAAGATTTTGTAAAGGAATTCAAGAACTAAGAGGATTAGCTCAAGGATTGGCTATATTTGGAAGAGTTGAAGCTCCTAGGTGAGTAATTGAACTCAAAACCATGAGTGTAAGTCTATAGTTAAGTAAATTCAAAGATACTATGAAGAATTTGAGGTCCATATGTTTATGCATGTATAGAATTGCCATGAATTTCTATGAGATTGCATGATCTAGCATAAGACATATTAAATAGGAAAGATTTGTACACCGAAGTCTACATGCATGCATAATTTTGATGAGCTTCATAAATTTGAACATTATTTGTGCCATTTGAAGTAGAATTGGAGTCAATAATTAACATGCATGCATGATTCATGAAGGTGTAAAGCTTGAATGCATAAGTCTTGAAATTGGCAAAGAATTTGGAATGGTTTTGGAAAGGGACCATGATTTTGGGACAATTGGTTTCAAATTATCTAAGTTTTTATGTTACACAATGTTTTTCTATGTTTTGGCATTGATTTGCAAACTTTGGAGCCTTTGGGGTTATGTTTTGAAGCTCAAACAGCTTGTTGAAAAACCCAGAATTCGACTAGTCCGCTCGAGCGAGAAAAGTCTCGCTCGAGTGTGAAAATTTAGCTCCCAGAAGTTTTGCAGAAATCGCATAGTGGCTCGAACGGCAGACTTTACGCTCGAGCAAACCTTGTTCTGCAAAGACTCCTCGCTTGAGCGTTGAGAATCTCGCTCGAGCGTAAATTACATGCAACCAGTACTTTTGGAGACCAAAGGGGTCCGCTCAAGCGACCAAAGCTGCGCTCAAGCGAAGAGCTCTGTTTCAGAAATTTTGAAAAGTCGTTTTGTGTTTTGTTTTCCGTTCTCTTTCATTTCTAAGCACTCTTAGGCATGCATTGAGCTTTGTAAATGGCTTAAAAGAATAAGAAAGAGGCCTAAGAGAAATAAATAAATTAAGAACGGATTGAATCGCTTGTGACTCGATATATTATGAAACGTGTAAGGTCAAGGGCAAGGGCAAATCCATCGGCAGAACACTGTGAGTAATATCTTAATAAGGATATTTTGAAGTATGCTACTTTCCAAATGCTTACTCCTATATAAGTTTCATGGATTTGTTAATTTGAATTGTGAACAAATATTCATTATGCCAATGAATGAATTGGGCAAAAGGCCGTTTGACACGAATGATTGGGCCAAAGGCCGTTTGACGTGAATGGATTGGGCCAAAGGCAGTTTGACACAAATGGATTGGGCCAATGGCTGTTTGATATAAATGATTGGGCCAAAGGCCGTCTGACATGAATGATTGGGCTAAAGGCCGTTTGACATGAATGGATTGGGCCAAAGGCTGTTTGACATAAATGAATTAGGCCCGAGGCCGTCTGGCATGAATGAATTGGGCCCAAGGCCGTTCGGTATGACGGGCCAGAGGCCGTTTGATATGTTTCGGTCTGAGGCCGTTTGATGTACTAGATAGGAATATGAATGGGCCTAAGGTCGTTTGATGTGTTCGTTATGAATTTCATTCATGTAACTCTTTATTCTGATATTATTCACTAGGCTTTCGCTTACTCTTATTTAAAATATATGTAGGTGAGCAAAGAGATGTCCAAACCCAGGCTCAGTGAAGAATGTGAGAGGAAGTCAAGTTTTGTGGAGTCAACCCGAACGTCTCACGCACGGGACTTTGTGTTTATTATTTTATTTAATCTTTTTGCTATCTTGGTGTATACATTGGATCACCCATGTACATAAACTTTTGTTTGGCTGACTGCTTGTTTGAAGTTCCTGGGTGGACAAGTTGTTAATTTTCTTTATACGTGTGGGTTATTATGAAATGCTTTTGGAATAATTTTACCATGCCATGTAAGCATAGCTCATTGGACAAAAATTCTTATACGTGCTGTTGATGGTAGGCACAGTATTCAGCTGGGTCATATCTTGGTGGAAGATGATTTGAAAGGGGTTGGGGTTCTAGAAGTTCTAGATGCCCTTCTTCTCGCAGCTTTTTCAAAGCTTGGGAGAGACTCGTGTAAAGAGGATGGAATTTTCGGGCTTGGGGCTGAGTTGAAGTGGTTGGTTTTTGGCCATTGAGGGAAGTGGTGATAGTGTCTGCTTCTGAGCATTTTGCAGCTGTGCTACCATCAGTAGTAACATTGGAGCTGCGAACAACAATCCTCTTCAAAGGCTCATTATCTTCTGCAAAGATCCCTTGTCCGATGGCATCCTCGATTTGAACCCCCATTTCATGAAGGGCTGGAAAGGTAAACAGAGGTAGAACGACCATCTTTTGCAGCAACTTACCATGCAGATTCCGAACAATGATCCTGATCTGATCTTTTTCGGAAGGCCTTGTAGTCATCATTGAGGCCTTTTCTCTCCATCTTGTCACGAATTCGGAGAGACCCTCCTTTGGTTCTTGGCGGGTGACTTTGAGATCATGAGTTGTGACCTCGATCTATGTGTTGTAGGAGTATTGAGCAATAAAGGCCTTAGCCAGCTCTTCCCAGTTCTGTTTCACAGAGCTCTCCAATTTTGCATACCAGATTGCGGCTATCCCAGACAGGGTTCGGCTGAATAATGACAATTTCTAGGCTGTGGTCAAACCCATTGGCCTTAAGATATCAGAAAACAGTTGGAGGTGCACCATTGGATCTTCAAAGCCATCGAATCGATCGATATGTGGCATCTTGAACCGATCTGGTAATGTCACCACTGAGTCGGTATAACCATCCTCTATATCAGGAATAGAATGGGCCCCCTGAGACTTTTTGAACAATTCCTCAAGCTTGCTCACTTTCAATGTTGTGGGGTCCGTCTTGAACTCAAAGGGGGAGTCTGGTAGGTTGGTGGGTGTTTTAGATAGCTGGGGTAGAACCAGGGGCGGAGTTGGCCCGCCTGGAATGTCCGTATCATCCGGGACGTGGGTTGCCTCCTCGAGTATGGGAACTCTTGGTGGGGGAGGAGCCTGGTGTGAAGTAGATACCCCAATTTGCTGCTCTAACCTGGCAATTGTCTCTGCCTGTTGGGTTATGACCACGGCCTGTTGCTTGGTGAATTCCGCTTGACGGACAGCATCTTGCTGCATGGCTTTCAAACTATCCTGGAGCTGGCGCACCATCTCTTCTAAGCCTGACATACTGTCCTAATCTGATTGAACCACTAGTATATCTATCTCTGCAATAGACTCGAAATCTCAACCTGGCTGTTCAAAGACCACTGAGCTGGTAGCTGCTGTATTGGTGGTCTGTGCCTGACCGACCTTTCCACCCTGCCTCTGGTAAAGGAACACTGATTGCCCTTGAACTGAATCTCTAACCTGACAAAGTCTATCAACACAAGTTCGATGTACTCGGGAGATATTGGAGCCTTCTGAAGCTATGGTTCCAAGACTACCTAGCAAAAGAGAAAATGGACAACATCTCAGCCTAATTTCACCTGAACAGATACGAGCATAATTTGAATGAGTGTACCCTCTACTGAATTCTGCCCAAATCTCTGTCCTGCAAACTGATACCCTCAGGTAAACTGAGTCCCAAAATACTGAACCAGTGCCCGCAGGCCTGATGCCCAAACTTGTAAACTGATACATGCATTCGTATAGAGACGCACTCTAAAACACATAACAAGCAAGTGAGAGCCAAAACACCCCTATGTTGGGGTAGGGTTTCCCTGTCCTATTTTGTCAGGAGCTAGGGTTTCACTACGCACGCAGCGGTTTCAAATAACCTATCGGGTAAGCAACCTGTCCTAGCTTGGAATGGTCACTATGGATTCCGAATATGCACTAGGTCGAATGGTCAAAAGGGGTGCCCCGGTAAAACCGGGGTCTGTGTTCCTATACTGGTAGAGCCCACAACCGGTCAGCCTTATGATCATGCCTTGACAAGACAAGCCTCCGGCAAACCGTTCAAGAATAGCAGATGGCAAACACGGTGTCCTAGGCGCACCGATGCAAATGGAATGCAAAGAAACACACAAGTGTAGTCAAAACCAGATATCATGAGTTCGAGTCAAGTTCTCTAAATCCCCAGCAAAGTCGCCAGAAACTGTAACAAGCCCACGGGGGGACCTCGCTACAGTTCGGACTCGATTTATTGTCACGGTTCTTAATCTTGAACCAAAGAGTCCAAATCTGGCAAATCGTTTTGAGAAAAAAAAAATTTTAGAAAAGAAGTGCCAAACATGGACTGCTTTGCCAGATACAGAGTCGCCACCTAAATATTTTATTTTGGGAAATTTAGGAAACCCTGACGCGTTTTCCTAAGGCCACGTATCCGTCATCACCAAAGTTGCCTCGGCTCAGGAACTTGGGTACGATTGGGGAAGGTCACTTCGTGAGCATCTCCGCTCACCCGATCAAAGATAGGCCTCTACTAACCAAGATATTTAGTTTTGAAAACATTGTGTGCTCTTATTCCGGTTATTAGCCTAGATTTACTACGTGATGCACACAGCATACAAGTATAGACTGGGTTGCCTGAATTGGAACAAAACATTTCATATTTGTTTGTCTGAAAATGGTTTGATTGTGCTACCCGCAAGTAGGCTAAGACGTGGATTTGCCACCCTCGGGTGGGCTTAGAAAACATGTTTTTGCCACTATCTAGTGGGCTTAAAACAAACAGTTGATGATTTGTTCCAATCTAAACAACCCAACCTTCACCCATAGGCATTCAAGCAGTTATATCACATAAGCAGTTAGCCTCATGGTAAGCATGCTATTCATGGCAGTCACTCACACGCATGCAAGGATGCTAAAGCATAAAACTCACCGAGTACTCCAAGCCAAAACAGAAACCGATTAGAAATCCATGCATGATCCTAAATATACAGAAATACCTAATGTAACACATGCAAAAATGCAACTATAGCAGGCTCGGCTATTCTAAACATGGCGCATGGAATGCTACAGCTAACATGTATTCAACTTAGAATTGAAATATAAATGCAGTTTGTATGATGCGCCGAGCCCGGTGCATGCAAAACAAATGAATGAATGCAAACATGCTATCATACTGTATGCTAATTGAAACATGCCCTAATCTAACCATCATAAGCTGGTAAATAAAAGGGAAGAAAGACGTGGGGTTGGAAAACATACATCACACTCACGCACACTTATTACAATTATGCCCTCGCGCAGAGGGTCCGAATAAATAATATACAGTCCGAATGAATAGTACAGTCCGAATAATTACAAAATCCTAATTAATTAACAAATTAATCTAGGAAAGCAATAAATTGGCATGCAAACCGGGGACTGCCTCGACTCTGATCCGGATGATGAATGATGCATGTTCGGGTTGCTTTTGCGCGGAAATCCACTGCGATGCCCCAATTAGCCTGTGTTTGCAATTATTCTTGGAATGCGTGCCAAGCTTCGGAAGGCTGCTGATTCTTGATTTGCTGCAACAGAGAGCAACAGAGGGGCATGGCAAAGTATTTTCACACATGTATGCATGCCTCGATCCTCGTGCCACCAATCACGCATCTCGATGCATGATGGCCGAGGAGTCGAATTGCACAACTCAATATGGAATGAATGCACATGAAAATACAACCAAGATCTAACTCCATCATGGGCAATCCGGAGTGTCGGTGACCGGGGAATTGAGACACGTTCTGTCACTCAGAGTATGAAACGTACCTCATTTCCCGTGCTCGGGCTAACTCCTATCCCAAACACAATGCAATATGCATGACATGCATGGATGCAACTAAGATACAACCTAACATGCACAATGCTATGAAATGGCATATACGATGCACGAGGTAACATGGCATACACAATGCGCTAACATGCAACCTAGCATACACAATGCTGTGAAATGAAATAGCATACACAATGCATAATGGGCTTACACCAACACAAGTGGAGCTCGGCCACACTCACATAGGAGGTCATTAGATGAAAATGAGACACTCGAGATGCATGCACACGTGCACGCAAACCAAGGATCGACCCTAAGGCACCAAATGCCACTCTAAGAAAGCATGGCAAGGCATGGAATATGGTATACTAGCATGTAAATTTCAGCGCTAAAATATGATGCAAAACAGCCCCGAATCATGGAAACATGGCACCCGATGCATGAAATGAGACTCGAAACTCGAAACTAGGTGCATGGAATGACTTATAGCTATACAAAGCATGCATTATTTGAACATGAAGTATGAAGACAGAATCAAGACAGTCCCAAAACAAGCATATTTCCAGTTTTAAGCATGGCCAAAAGGTGAACACAAGTAAGGCTAAGCTAACATGCAAAAATGGCCTCGAAAGAGAGATAAACAAGCAAGTAACAGCTGCTGGCCCTAACTGGAAAAGAGCCCTTCAACAAAGTTGAAGAGGGGCTCAAAATGATTCACTTTACAGTTTACATAAAGCCACAAAAATAAACACAAGCAGGCCTAACACATTATGCAAGAAAAAGGCCAAAAGAGGGAAAAAGAAGCAAGTGATGGCTTCTGGCCTCAAACAGAGGAGGGCCCTTCAACAATGTTGAAGAGGGGCCCAAAACATGATATTTTACAGTTTATGACCAAGCCCAAAACAATGCACAAGCAAGCTTAAAATACTATACAAACTAAGGCATAAAAGAGAGCTTTAACACAAAGAGCAAAAAGGAAGCCTCAAACAGTGAAAGACCCTTAATAAAACATGAATAGTGGGTCAAAATATGACTATTTACAGTTCGGACCAGAGCCCAAAAATACAAGCACAAGGAGCTAAAAAAGCATGCAAAAATAGGGCCAAAAGAGAGATAAAGAGACAAGTGAAAGATGGAAGCCTCAAACAGTGAAGATCCCTTCAACAATGTTGAAGAAAGGCTCAAAACAAGCCTCTTTTCAGTTTATGACCAAGCTCAAAACAGTTTAAAAATAAGTCTAAAATACTATACAAGAAAGAGACATAAATGAGAGCTAAAGAGGCAAGTGGTAGTATGAAGCCTCAAACAGGGAAGAACCCTTAATCAAACATGAAAAACACCTCAAAACATGACTATTTTCAGTTAGGGTCAGAGCCCGAAAATGTAAGCACAAAGAGCTAAGAAAGCATGCAAAAATAGGCTCAAAAGAGGGAAAATGAGACTCACCCTTGTAGAACCAAGTTTCAACAACTTTTGGACCAGGTTTGGGAGCTCTTGACCTCTGGAAGATAGCCTCAAGTTGCTGGAATGGATGTTGGAGGTGTGATGCTCTGAGTTGTAGTGTAAAATGGTGTAAAACTTGAGAGGTTTTGATGCTTGGAAGAGTGAGAGAGAGAGGGAGCTTTAATGCAAGACTCCCAAACAAAACTTTTTTAACCCCCTAAATTGCAGCTGGAGCTGCTGGTTTTATAGGCAAAAGAGTGGAGGAAAAGGGGGGAAATTGAAATTCAAATTTCCCCCCAAAATAGGCCTAAAAGAGAGATAAAGAGGCAAGTGGTAGCTGCCGGCCTCAAACTGAAGAAAGCCCTTCAACAAAGTTGAAGAGGGGCTCAAAACAAGACATTTTACAGTTTATGACCAAGTCCGAAACAGGTCACAAATAAGCCTAAAATACCATGTAAAAATAGGCCTAAAAAAGAGTTAAAGAGGCAAGTGATAGTAGGAAACCTCAAACAGCAAAAGGTCCTTAATCAAACATGAAAAGGAGCTCAAAATATGACTATTTACAGTTTGGGTCGGAGCCCAAAAATGCTTGTAAGAAAGGCTTAGATATAGAGCAAGATAGGAACAAAAAGGAGGGGAAAGAAGCTTACCCTTGAAGACCAATGAACCAGCAGCTTTTGGACCAAGAAGAGGAGCTCCTAGCCTCTGGAAAATAGCCTCAAAGTGTTGTAATGGAGGATGGAGGTGTATACCAAAAATCAGAGCAAACGGAGGTGGTTAAGCTGTCCCGAACCAAGGCACACAGCCGTTGGCTCCGAAAAATCGGAAACCGGGCTCCAAACGGAAAAAATGGCCTACGACCACGAAACGTAGCCTACGGCCACTGAGAGATGATCTACGAGACCTCTCGCTCCCTTCGAGAAGAGAAAACGGAGCCTGGTTCGTAAACCGAGGCAAGACACGAAAGAGCCCGGAAGTCCGCAGGCAAGGCTCACAGCCGAGACTCTGAAACTTCCGCACGAGCACAATATGCAATATCACCGAGCGCTTAATCGGTGACGTCTGATCTTAAGGTCAGTCAAAAATTGGGTGTCTACAGTTGCCCCTCTTTGACAGAACTCGAAAGTCATAAGTGATGGAAGTGAATGTCAAAGCCTAGAGACGACCCATTTTTGACAAGGCCGAAGACTTAGACAAACAGGCGAGATAAACAGAGATGTGCCTGCAGGCGCGCCCGCAGGCAGGGGAGGGGTAAAATGCAATCGGCAATGCAAGACGCCGAAGGTAACTCAATGATCATGCAAATGCAGCAAGCTGTAATGAAGCACATATTCACAATAGATGCAACAGTTTTAAGCAAGAATGCGAAGCAACAACTACGTTTCATGCAGTTAAGAATGCGGAGAATTTTCAATTCTCGCCACGTCTCACACGGAGAAGATACAACACTTGCGCGGTTCGTCTGGTCGCACTAGCCTCAAATGAACCGTACATACAATATCATGCTTCATGGTGCTGGAGATCTCTCGCTTCTTCTTGGTCGAACCACAGGTGTTACTTTTCTCCCTGACTATGGTTGCAGCTTTCCCTATTCTCCAACAAGGTGACAGACTAGGTTGATTCAGTATCTAGAATTAAGGCGCACACATATGCTATCTCAATCTATGGGGCTGAGATACAGATTTCAAGCCGAGGATATACCCCTGGGTATTTAAACCAGACTTTAGGCTTGGAAATCCCGAACCTTTGCGTTCTAAGCATAAGCCATTCGAACTCTAGTTTCCACCATCTTAGTTAGTCTCCTAGGAACTCACTGCTAACACATGCAAGTGGCTATACCAGACCACCGGAAGTCGTTCGGGCACGACAAACACCAAAAGAATTGCACCTTTAGAGGATTTAAGGTCTCCTAGACCAGACCATAAAACAGATATGATGCAATGGATGTAATAGATATGATGCAATAGATAATAGATGCGATGCAACAGAGAGTGCAATAGATGCAAAATGGTGACGTACACCAACCACGCTGGACTCGTGAGTGGAGGAAGAACAAAGAAAATCAATCAGAAGTGCGTTCCACGCAACCTAAGGTAAATTCCAAACACGTTGAAATCGTGTGAGGAAGGGGACACTCGAACCATGCTGAAATCGTGAGAGGAGATCCAAAAATAACCGCTCAAGTGCGCGCACAACGCAACCCGAGATAAAATCCAAACACGCTGAAATCATGTAAGGAAAAGAACACTCTAACCACGCTGAAATCGTGAGAAGAGGTCCGAAAACAACCGCTCAAGTGCGCGCACAATGCAACCTGAGATAAGATCCAAACACGCTGAAATCGTGTGAGGAACGGGACACTCAAACCACGCTAAAATCGTGAGAGGAGGTCCAAAAACAACCTGCCCAGCGCGTCTTCAACGCAAACTGGGATAAATTCCAAACACGTTGAAATCGTGTGAGGAAGAGAACACTCTAACTACGCTGAAATCGTGAGAAGAGGTCCAAAAACAACCGCTCAAGTGCGCACACAACGCAACCTGAGATAAATTCCAAACACGCTGAAATCGTGTGAGGAAAAGAACACTCTAACCACGCTGAAATCGTGAGAAGAGGTCCGAAAACAACTGCTCATGTGCGTGCACAACGCAACCTGAGATAAGATCCAAACACGCTGAAATCGTGTGAGGAACGGGACACTCAAACCATGCTGAAATCGTGAGGAGAGGTCCTAAAACAACCCGCCCAGCGCGTCTTCAACGCAAACTGGGATAAATTCCAAACACGCTGAAATCACGTAAGGAAGAGAACACTCTAACCACGCTGAAATCGTGAGAAGAGGTCCAAAAACAACCGCTCAAGTGCGTACACAACGCAACCTGAGATAAATTCCAAACACGCTGAAATCGTGTGAGGAAAAGAACACTCTAACCACGCTGAAATCGTGAGAAGAGGTCCGAAAACAACCGCTCAAGTGCGTGCACAACGCAACTTGAGATAAATTCCAAACACGCTGAAATCGTGTGAGGAAAAGAACACTCTAACCACGCTGAAATCATGAGAAGAGGTCCAAAAACAACCGCTCAAGTGCGTGCACAACGCAACCTGAGAAAGTCCCGGAGGACAACGATCCCAAACGCTGCTCAGCGTAAAAGGATAAATGGTAGAAGATAACACAAGATGCAAATAGGTGTGCATGACAATACGAGTAGAAAGGTGCATAACAATGCGGGTGGATGGGTGCATAACTTTGAAGCAGGCTTGATCTTGCGCTTGAAGTAGAGGTACACTCATACTTCGGAGCACTAACAAGGCTTGAAAAGGTACATCCGGAATACAATCACGGGATTTTCTGAAGTTGAAGCACACTCAGATGCTTCCATTTTCCCTCTTTTCTTTTGCTTGGTAGCCCAGAACTTATGTAGCTTCAGATAGGTCCTAGTTTTACTATTCACACTTATCGGGGGTGGACCCTGCAGTTTTATGAAAGAACAAATACTGTTTTGAACAAATGTGGAGAACGGCATGGCACTCGGAGCACAAAACGATTTTATTTTCGAAATTGAGAGATGAGTTTTCGACCAGGTATTGAGCCTACGACTGAACACAGCAAAACGACTCAACAAGGAAATAAAAGTCACACAACCTAAACACATCGAGTAACACTCGAAACGACTCAAAACAAGAATCGAGATAAAACAAAAAAAGACACAACACTCAGACGTGCACAGGGAGCCTATTTCACCGGGAAGTGTTTCCCACCCTTTCTCATTTGTGATTCTCACATCACTCTAGCACTCAATCTCTTGTTTTCTGAAAAAGCCCCTTTCTCACTTTTTCTCTCATCGCACATCTCTCTATTCTTCAATCTCTCATTTTTCAATCCCTCCCCTGGGTGGTTGATGGACAAACAGGGAGTTGCAGGCTCTTGCCCCTAGCATGCTGCTAGATTCTCTTTCTTCCGTTCACAGCTAGTAAATTCCTCCCATAGAAGGGTTGCGCTACAACTGGGTGTGTAGCAAATCTGCAGCTAACATCGGTTGATGATGCTTTGCTGGGGAGTTTGGATGTGATAAGATCTGTCCAGATGATGGAGTGGAATATCTTGCCCCATTCTAGTTCCTGCTTCGCACTTGGCTTGGTACCTCGTTGCTTGGAGGGTGAGAGAGCTTTCAGCCCTTTGTTGTGCCCTTTTTTGGCGAATACGGTGCCCTTTCCGGCAAGTAGAGTGCCCTTTCTAGCAAGTATTTTGACAAAGGGAAAAAGACAGAACACCTGACTCAACTGTGCCCCTAGTTCATTATTTTGACCATTTTTGTTTTGATTTTTCTACTAAAACAATTTTAACCAAAATGAGAGTTAGATTTACGCGCTTGTTCGATTTTCTGATTCAAAACCATGCAAGTTAGGTTATGAGCACTGAAAATTTTCCTTTTTTGGGTCCAGGAAAAGGGTCCAGTTTTGAAAAAAATGGAATAGTTTTTGAGAGAAAATCAGTCAACCTCAATAAAAATTCTCAAAAACTGTTTTTGCAATCGGCTACTGCTCAACGAGCATAGAACCCACTCTCAAGATGCACAACCTCAAATCCGAAGAAAAATTGCCCCCTGCTTGAAGAGAGCTGCATGGCAACGGAAAGTTACCCCTTATTTGAACGACACCGCGGTGCATTGAATGGCAACGGACAGTTGCCCCTTGTTTGAATGGCACCACAGCGCATTATAGTCAGTCCTCAGAGTGACGAACACAACCAAATCCTCAGATACAGAGAAGACAAAGATGACCAGAACCATCGCATGGACACAATCAAATTGAAGTGTTTTACGGCTAGACTTCAGAATGAAGTTGCCTACATATCCCAAAGATGGGAATCAAGCCTTACGTAGTTCGGGGGTTAAGGTACACTCGGGTATTAACCTCTCCTTTTTAGGCTCTAACTTTTGCCAAGGCGCTCGTCGCGGGTTTTCGACCTTGAGAGCTTTGTTCTTCTTTCTTTCTTTCTTTTTTTTTTATGTTCTTTTCATTCCTTTTTCTTCTTCTCTTTTTTTTTTTTTTTTGCATTTTTTTTTTCTTTTCTTTTTGCATTTTTTTTTTTGTATATATATTTTTTGTCTCGCTTTAACTTTTGCCTGGGTCACCCTTCTGGGTTTTCGACCCAGCGAGCCTCTCAAAGGGTAAAAGTGTAACAAGTCCATGCCAAATGATTTTATGATCTCGAAGCCATCCGTATCCAGGAGAGTGGCTGTTGATTTGCAAGAGGACTCATCTTCGGCTCTTCGAGCACATCTGACATCTTTGCCCCTAGTTCGAAGGGTGCTTCCGTCCTAGCTTCGCAAGCTGTTTTTGGTGACATCTGGTCTTCTTGATCTGACTTTCCTGCCCCTAGTTTGAGGGCTGCTTCGAATCTGGCCACACAGGCCTCACATTGTGGTTGACCATTGAACATTCTGAATCCAAGTTGAAGGTTTGAAAGCAAGGGGTCGAGTCTCGAGGTTAAGAGCGATCCTAGGCTGCACAATCTCAAGAGCGATTCTACACAGGTCTTCATAGGACCGCGCAAAACATTTTTTTGAAATCTTTTAAGGAAGTGACCAGTCGCTCGCGCTGAAGACAGTGTAGAACCAATCTGGATCAAGCCAAGATCCTTCCCAGTACTCACACTAATAAGCATGATTTCATTCATTAAGGGCGTAGCATGCCTCTCTTTCTCTCAATTGATCAAATTTTTGTAAATCCCGAGGAATTCCTTCCTCTTCGTTTTCACCACAGTGTTCAAAAAGCTTTGAAAAACTTAGGTCAATGCAATAGTTTCAAGGCACAAGAGAGCAGATGGAATGCACTGCCATTTCATTCAAAACTTCTGGTACAACTGGCGCAAGGCAGAAGTAAACACGAGAGTGTGAAAATCACTGCTGTTTCATTCAGAATCTGTTGGCACAACTGGCTCCCTGGTAGGAACAAACTCAAAACAAAACGAAAAGACAAACGCGAAACAAAATGGTGACGCCCGAGGTAACACCCCCGGAATCACCCGACTCCTATACAACAGGATTGACTTGATACGACAAGACAGACCTCAACTGACTTAGTATGAAAAGACTGACTCAAAACAAAAGGACAGACTTAAAACAAAACAATAAGACTGACTCAATACCCAAGTCAGAATGTAGCATTGGCCAAATGCTCAAAACGGTGTGTGTCCATTCCCTACGTCTGGAGTTAATTGAGTGCCGCCCGCAGATGATTCATCCCCCGATCACATCACATTATCTCCCAAGTTCACTGATCCAGTGCCGATAGACTTTGCTGAGCTCGGCGGGAGGATGACCCCGTTGTCAAATAGATCCTGTACTTCATGGCAAAGACAGAAGCAGTTGTCGGTAGTATGGCCAGTTTGCTGATGGTACGCGCAGTACTGGGTAGCATCATGTGTAGCCGAAAGAGGGTTCGGGAGAGGCCGAGGCTCAAGGGGTTTGAGATGGCCTTTTCCAACAAGGACTTGGAGAGCTTTGGACAAAGGCATATAGAGGGCATGGAAGACCTTCTGACCTCGGGGTTAGTACTTCAAGGTTTGTGGATTTTTGCTGGACGCACTAGTAAAGAGATTGGCAGGAGCTGGCCTGGTTTGTTGATCTCTTCCAACTGCAGGATTATGGCTGAAAGGAACGTTTCTGATACAATGACCCTTCTCCCGGCTTGCCCCTTGATTCAAATTGCCCCCGACTTGAGTGGTAAAAATGTCGTCCACAGTTTTTGCAACAACTGCGAGCACTTGCTCTTTGTTCAGCCCCTCGGCTTTCAAAGCCTCAACAGCCAACAGAAGATGTTCATGGGGATCCATGTCCGCCCCTATCTTGTTCTTTCCACTCGCCTCCACTTTGCCAAGGGATTGGTATTCCTCAAATACAGCCCGTTCCAAGATTGGGGAGCCTTTTGTCGTGAAACTCCTAGCATGTGCTATGGTCAATGATGGAGCCAATGTCCCAGAGGCTAGATCTGTCATAATTCTTTGAAGATCTTCGATCATTCTCTTTAGCTCAGAAGTAGTGGGCTCACGAGTTTGAGATGATTGGGGTCCAGGTGCATCCATCATGCATAAGTCCATGCTTTCTGGAATGAACACCTCAGGCTTGGGTAGATGGGCTGGGGTGATGTATATGCTGGGGTCATAGGTATATGGATGAGGTTGAGATGTAGAGGTGACGGGTCAGTACTAACCTGAGGTCCTTTTGGTGGAGCTAGGGTCTCTTCGTCAATAAGATCTTAAATCTTATGACGGAGGCGGATGCAACGGTTCGTATCATGACCGTGCTGTTGATGGTAGGCACAGTATTTAGCTGGGTCATATCTTGGTGGAAGAGGGTTTGGAAGGGGTTGGGGTTCTAGAAGTTCTAGATGCCCTTCTTCTCGCAGCTTTTTCAAAGCTTGGGAGAGACTCGTGTAAAGAGGATGGAATTTTCGGGCTTGGGGCCGAGTTGAAGTGGTTGGTTTTTGGCCATTGAGGGAAGTGGTGATAGTGTCTACTTCTGAGCATTTTGCAGCTGTGCTACCATCAGGTAGTAACATTGGAGCTGCGAGCAACATTCCTCTTCAAAGGCTCATTATCTTCTGCAAAGATCCCTTGTCTGATGGCATCCTCGATTTGAACCCCCATTTCATGAAGGGCTGGAAAGGTAAACAGAGGTAGAACGACCATCTTTTGCAGCAACTTGCCATGCAGATTCTGAACAATCATCCTGATCTGATCTTTGTCCGAAGGCCTTGTAGTCATCATTGAGGCCTTTGCTCTCCATCTCGTCACGAATTCGGAGAAACCCTCTTTTGGTTCTTGGCGGGTGACTTCGAGATCATGAGTTGTGACCTCGATCTGTGTGTTGTAGGAGTATTGAGCAATAAAGGCCTCAGCCAGCTCTTCCCAATTCTGTTTCACAGAGCTCTCCAATTTTGCATACCAGATTGCGGCTATGCCAGACAGGGTTCGGCCGAATAATGACAATTTCTGGGCTGTGGTCAAACCCATTGGCCTTAAGATATCAGAAAACAGTTGGAGGTGCACCATTGGATCTTCAGAGCCATCGAATCGATCGATATGTGGCATCTTGAACCGATCTGGTAATGTCACCACTGAGTCGGTATAACCATCCTCTATATCAGGAATAGAATGGGCCCCCTGAGACTTTTTGAACAATTCCTCAAGCTTGCTCATTTTCAATGTTGTAGGGTTCGTCTTGAACTCAAAGGGGGAGTCTGGTAGGTTGGTGGGTGTTTTAGATAGCTGGGGTAGAACCAGGGGCGGAGTTGGCCCGCCTGGAATGTCTGTATCATCCTGGACGTGGGTTGCCTCCCCGAGTATAGGAACTCTTGGTGGGGGAGGAGCCTGGTGTGAAGTAGATACCCCAGTTTGCTACTCTAACCTGGCAATTCTCTCTGCCTGTTGGGCTATGACCACGGCCTGTTGCTTGGTGAATTCCGCTTGACGGACAGCATCTTGCTGCATGGCTTTCAAACTATCCTGGAGCTGGCGCACCATCTCTTCTAAGCCTGACATACTGTCCTGATCTGATTGAACCACCAGTATATTTATCTCTGCAGTAGACTCGAAATCTCAACCTGGCTGTTCAAAGACCACTGAGCTGGTAGCTGCTGTACTGGTGGTCTGTGCCTGACCGACCTTTCCACCTTATCTCTGGTAAAGGAACACTGATTGCCCTTGAACTGAATCTCTAACCTGACAAAGTCTATCAACACAAGTTCGATGTACTCGGGAGATATTGGAGCCTTCTGAAGCTATGGTTCCAAGACTACCTAGCAAAAGAGAAAATGGACAGCATCTCAGCCTAATTTCACCTGAACAGATACGAGCATAATTTGAATGAGTGTGCCCTCTACTGAATTCTGCCCAAATCTCTGTCCTGCAAACTGATACCCTCAGGTAAACTGAGTCCCAAAATACTGAACCAGTGCCCGCAGGGCTGATGCCCAAACTTGTAAACTGATACATGCATTCGTATAGAGACGCACTCTAAAGCACATAACAAGCAAGTGAGAGCCAAAACACCCCTATGTTGGGGTAGGGTTTCCCTGTCCTATTTTGTCAGGAGCTAGGGTTTCACTACGCACGCAGCGGTTTCAAACAACCTATCGGGTAAGCAACCTGTCCTAGCTTGGAATGGTCACTATGGATTCCGAATATGCACTAGGTCGAATGGTCAAAAGGGGTGCCCCGGTAAAACCGGGGTTTGTGTTCCCATACTAGTAGAGCCCACAACCGGTCAGCCTTATGGTCATGCCTTGACAAGACAAGCCTCCTGCAAACCGTTCAGGAATAGCAGATGGCAAACACAGTGTCCTAGGTGCACCGATGCAAATGCAATGCAAAGAAACACACAAGTGTAGTCAAAACCAAATATCATGAGTTCGAGTCAAGTTCTCTAAATCCCCAACAGAGTTGCCAGAAACTGTAACAAACCCGCGGGGGGACCTCGCTTCAGTTCGGACTCGATTTATTGTCACGGTTCTTAATCTTGAACCAAAGAGTCCAAATCTAGCAAATTGTTTTAAAAAAAAAACATATTTTTAGAAAAGAAGTGCCAAACATGGACTGCTTTGCCAGATACAGAGTCGCCACCTAAATATTTTATTTTGGAAAATTTAGGAAACCCTGACTCGTTTGCCGAAGGCCACGTGTCCGTCATCACCAAAGTTGCCTCGGCTCGGGAACTTGGGTACGATTGGGGAAGGTCACTTTGTGAGCACCCCCGCTCGCCCGATCAAAGATCGGCCTCCACTAACCATGATATTTAGTTTTGAAAACATTGTGTGCTCTTATTCCGGTTATTAGCCTAGATTTACTACGTGATGCGCACAGCATACAAGTATAGACTGGGTCGCCTGAATTGGAACAAAACATTTCATGTTTGTTTTTCTGAAAATGGTTTGATGGTGCTACCCGCATGTAGGCTAAGACGTGGATTTGCCACCCTTGGGTGGGCTTAGAAAACATGTTTTTGCCACTATCTAGTGGGCTTAAAACAAACAGTTGATGATTTGTTCCAATCTAAGTAACCCAACCTTCACCCATAGGCATTCAAGCAGTTATATCACATAAGCAGTTAGCCTCATGGTAAGCATGCTATTCATGGCAGTCACTCACACGCATGCAAGGATGCTAAAGCATAAAACTCACCGAGTACTCCAAGCCAAAATAGAAACCGATTAGAAATCCATGCATGATCCTAAATATACAGAAATGCCTAATGCAACACATGCAAAAATGCAACTATAGCAAGCTCGGCTATTCTAAGCATGGCGTATGGAATGCTACAGCTAACATGTATTCAACTTAGAATTAAAATACAAATGCAGTTAGTATGATGCACCGAGCCCGGTGCATGCAAAACAAATGAATGAATGCAAACATACTATCATACTGTATGCTAAATGAAACATGCCCTAATCTAACCATCATAAGCTGGTAAATAAAAGGGAAGAAAGACGTGGGGTTGGAAGACATACATCGCACTCACGCACACTTATTACAATTATACCCTCGCGCAGAGGGTTCGAATAAATAATATACAGTCCGAATGAATAGTACAGTCCGAATAATTACAAAATCCTAATTAATTAACAAATTAATCTAGGAAAGCAATAAATTGGCATGCAAGCCAGGGATTGCCTCGACTCTGATCCGGATGATGAATAATGCATGTTCGGGTTGCTTTTGAGCGGAAATCCACTGCGATGCCCCAATTAGCCTCTGTTTGCAATTATTCTTGGAATGCGTGCCAAGCTTCGGAAGGTTGCTGATTCTTGATTTGCTACAACAGAGAGCAACAGAGGGGCATGGCAAAGTATTTTCATACATATATGCATGTCTCGATCCTCGTGCCACTAATCACGCATCTCGATGCATGATGGCCGAGGAGTCAAATTGCACAACTCAATATGGAATGAATGCACATGAAAATACAACCAAAACCTAACTCCATCATGGACAATCCGGAGTGTCGGTGACTGGGGAATTGAGACACGTTCCGTCACTCGGAGTTCGAAACGTACCTCGTTTCCCGTGCTCAGGCTAACTCCTATCCCAAACACAATGCAATATGTATGACATGCATGGATGCAACTAAGATACAACCTAACATGCACAATGCTATGAAATGGCATACACGATGCACGAGGTAACATGGCATACACAATGCGCTAACATGCAACCTAGCATACACAATGCTGTGAAATGAAATAGCATACACAATGCATAATGGGCTTACACTAACACAAGTGGACCTCGGCCACACTAACATAAGAGGCCATTAGATGAAAATGAGACACTCGAGATGCGTGCACACGTGCACGCAAACCGAGGACCGACCCTAAGGCACCAAATGCCACTCTAAGAAAGCATGGCAAGGCATGAAATATGGCATACTAGCATGCAAATTTCAATGCTAAAATATGATGCAAAACAGCCCCGAATCATGAAAACATGGCACCTGATGCATGAAATGAGACTCGAAACTCGAAACTAGGCGCATGGAATGACTTATAGCTATACAAAGCATGCATTATTTGAACATGAAGTATGAAGACAGAATCAAGACAATCCCAAAACAAGCATGTTTCCAGTTTTAAGCAAGGCCAAAAGGTGAACACAAGTAGGGCTAAGCTAACATGCAAAAATGGCCTCGAAAGAGAGATAAAGAAGCAAGTAACAGCTTCTGGCCCTAAATGGCAAAGAGCCCTTCAAAAAAGTTTAAGAGGGGCTCAAAATGATTCACTTTACAGTTTACATAAAGCCACAAAAATACACACAAGCAGGCCTAACACATTATGCAAGAAAAAGGTTAAAAGAGGGAAAAAGAAACAAGTGATGGCTTCTGGCCTCAAACAGAGGAGGGCCCTTCAAAAATGTTGAAGAGGGGCCCAAAACATGATATTTTACAGTTTATGACCAAGCCCAAAACAGTGCACAAGCAAGCTTAAAATACTATACAAAATTAGGCATAAAAGAGAGCTTTAACACAAAGAGCAAAAAGGAAGCCTCAAAAAGTGAAATACCCTTGATCAAACATGAAGAGTGGGTCAAAATATAACTATTTACAGTTCGGACCAGAGCCCAAAAATACAAGCACAAGGAGCTAAAAAAGCATGCAAAAATAGGGCCAAAAGAGAGATAAAGAGGCAAGTGACAGATGAAAGCCTCAAACAGTGAAGAGCCATTCAACAATGTTGAAGAAGGGCTCAAAAAAATCCTCTTTTCAGTTTATGACCAAGCTCAAAACAATTTAAAAATAGGTCTAAAATACTATACAAGAAAGAGACATAAATGAGAGCTAAAGAGGCAAGTGGTAGTATGAAGCCTCAAAAAGGGAAGAACCCTTAATCAAATATGAAAAAGACCTCAAAACATGACTATTTTCAGTTAGGGTCGGAGCCCGAAAATGTAAGCACAAAGAGCTAAGAAAGCATGCAAAAATAGACTCAAATGAGGGAAAATGGGACTCACCCTTGTAGAACCAAGCTTCAACAACTTTTGGACCAGGTTTGGGAGCTCTTGACCTCTGGAAGACATCCTCAAGTTGCTGGAATGGATGTTGGAGGTGTGATCCTATGAGTTGTAGTGTAAAATGGTGTAGGACTTGAGAGGTTTTGATGCTTGGAAGAGAGAGAGGGAGAGCTTTAATGCAAGACTCTAAAACAAAACTTTTTTAACCCCCTAAAATGCAGCTGGAGCTGCTAGTTTTATAGGCAAAAGAGTGGAGGAAAATAGGGAAAATTGAAATTCAAATTTCCCCCCAAAATAGGCCTAAAAGAGAGATAAAGAGGCAAGTGGTAGCTGCCGGCCTCAAACTGAAGAGAGCCCTTCAACAAAGTTGAAGAGGGGCTCAAACAAAAATATTTTACAGTTTATGACCAAGTCCGAAACAGCTCACAAATAAGCCTAAAATACCATGCAAAAATAGGCCTAAAAAAGAGTTAAAAAGGCAAGTGATAGTAGAAGACCTCAAACAGCAAAATGTCCTTAATCAAACATGAAAAGGAGCTCAAATTATGACTATTTACAGTTTGGGTCAGAGCCTAAAAATGATTGCAAGCAAGGCTTAGATATAGAGCAAGATAGGAACAAAAAGGAGGGGAAAGAAGCTTACCCTTGAAGACCAATGAACCAGCAGCTTTTGGACCAAGAAGAGGAGCTCCTAGCCTCTGGAAAATAGCCTCAAAGTGTTGTAATGGAGGATGGAAGTCTATACCAAAAACCGGAGCAAACGGAGGTGGTTAAGCGGTCCCGAACCGAGGCACACGGCCGTCGGCTCCGAAAAACTGGAAACCGGGCTCCAAACGGGAAAAATGGCCTACGACCACGAAACGTAGCCTACGGACACTGAGAGATGATCTACAAGACCTCTCCCTCCCTTCGAGAAGAGAAAACAGAGAAACGGAGCCTGGTTCGCAAACTGAGGCAAGACACGAAAGAGCCCGGAAGTCCGCAGGCAAGGCTCTCAGCCGAGACTCTGAAACTTCCGCACGAGCACAATATGCAATATCACCGAGCGCTCAATCGGTGACGTCTGAGTCTTAAGGTCGGTCAAAAATGGGGTGTCTACACCTTGTGATTAGGATATGGGTCATTTCTCATGTTGTGATGACCCACATCTTTAAATTTCAACTCATTCGCCGCGACTTTCCTTTTAAAGATATTTTTCAAAGTCCAACTGTCCTTTGTCAGGTGTTTGGTGGCTCGGTGGTAGACATAGTAGTCTGAGCTCTCCCTCTCGGTTTTGCTTGGCAGGGTATCAACTGAAGGCAAAATGAGTTCTCCATTAGCTACCCATTCCTTGACCAAAGCTTTAGCATTCTCAATACTGCAGGGGTAAGAACTCTTGTCTTCATAACTCTTACTTTTTCGAGATGTAGACGTCTCCCATTGCAGGCGACTCCCTCATAGGGAGGTTATCGCTGCAATTCTACTACTGGAGAGTATCAATAATCTTTACGAGGCCTAGGTAGTGCGCTTGTGCCACTGAGATTTCTGGCCGCCTCAATTAGAGTTGAGAAGGTAGGTAGTCCACGGTTTACTAGGAACAACTTATAGTCGGGTAAGGCTCCTTTCACACAAATGCTAACTAAGTGGACCTCGTCTACTGGCTAGTAGTAGTCAATTGCCTTGTCCTAGAATCGTTTCACATAATCCAAGATGTCTTCACCCTATTTCTGAGTATCTTGGACAAGTGTAAACATTGTAACCTTATCTTGGATTTTGAAGAACTTAGTATGGAACTTGTTCACCTTCTCTTCGTAACTCTTGATCGAATTAGGCGCTAGGTTCCCATGCTAGTTGTAAGCCTTTTTAGTGAGCGACTTGGAGAACTCCCGCATGCGTAGCGAATGATCGATGAATCGCACCACGTGCTCCCTTGTATTGCCCTGCTTTCCATAAAACTTTACAAATTTGGGTACCGTATATCCGACCAGATAGGGCACAACCAAAATCCTGTGCGAGTACGGGAGCTTAAAATTTGAGTCTGGTAACGATGGTAATTGCTTCTTGATACATTTTTGCTTGAGCATAGCTTGGACATCAGCTATGGTAACGAAGTGGTTGGGCTGATAAGGGCTTATATGTCCTTGTAGCCGAACCAATGACAATAACATTGGCCTAAGGAATTGTTAGATGGTTTGGCACCTAGATCTGGGCCTAGTTCTCAGGGTATTGGTTTATCGCTGGGTTAGGAACTGCTATAGGAGAAAGGACTTGTGCCGGAGGAGCTTGTGCTGGTCTGGCCGCCATGCCCAAAATGGCCTCAATGAGGGTTTGTAAGGAGACCAGAATCTCTCTCTATGTATCTTGCAGAGACTGGACTGCTTCAATGTTGATACCGTCATCATGGTCTTTGGCAGGTGCTACTTTGTCTTTGGAAGACCTTTGCTGCTGAGGCTGTTAATGAACCTCGTTTTCTGCCATTCTTTCTGGTGTCGTGTGTAAATCATTGCGAGTATTAACCATAATATCACTTAGAGAGCCAAAATCTATGTTAATAAGTCAATAATCTAGGTTAGCCAGAGAGTGAGTAATCAGGTGAGGGTAGAGCAAGTGGTTCAGAAAAAAGAAAATGGCAGTGCAATCAAACATTAGAACATTTCATTGTTATCTAGAAACATTTACCTGGCTCATAACTTGATAAATTTTCAAAACGTGTTTTATATATTATTTTTTTATCAGCAAAAAAAAAAAAAAATCATTGTTAAAAATTAGTATAAAAATCAAACATTGAGATAAACATCAATAAAAACTTTTCAAGTCCAAACTGTAGAAAGCAGGAATAGGGATGTGATGTGCCTCTAAGGCACACCATAGTACTGTAAGGGGCCCATGGGTGTTGTTCTAAGCCTATGTTGTTGATCTGTACTGTTCATATTGTCGGGTTCGTCGACTAAATCATTTATATAAATAAATTAAAAAAAAAAGATTAATTGAATATATGTTAACTCAAAACAAAACCACATTTTAGTTTTCAAAAAAAATGAACGGTTATAATAATTTTGATAATTTATTTTAAAATAATTACGACTTGATCATGGAGTTTCATATGTTTAATAATTTGAGTTTTTATGTAAATAATATATTTAATAAAACCTTATAATATAAATAATTCAAATTATTAAAATAAACTCGAGACGAGTTGGCATTAAATCTCACAGCTAGCACGTTAATGACTTTGCTAGCACTAAACCAAAGAGGAATCAAGAAAAACAAAATAACCAAACCCAAAAAGTATTAGTTGGTCAAAGTAGGATGACTATTGAAGCACTTTTTTTTTCTTTTCTTTTTTTTAATGAAAGAAAAGAAATGTAATACATAATTCTAATTTAATTAATTTTTTATGTCTTATGTACCTAACAAAAAACTTTATTTTTATTTTTTTATCGCAAATTAGTTATGTTCTATAATCTGGAAATGATAGAACTAGTCAAGTAATTGACCATTCATCATTGCCATATATGAGACATTTGTGCATAATCTTCATGTTTGACCCATCATTAACAAGTTTGGAGAAGTTCCTCTAGTTGAACAAACTATATGGTCCTTCTCGAAGATTATTAGATAATTTTAGAGTGTCATATAATATTATTAATATTTTTTTGATTAATAAAAAATCATAACTTATAGTAAGTGAGTCATTTTTTATCAATTAACTATTTAACAAAAGTGAGCTAATATGCCTTATAAAAAATATTCAACTATATGATTGGTTTGGAGTAAATTTGAAACACCATGTAAATAATATCACATTATTGTTATTGACATTTGATTAATCAACAAGAGATTTAAAAAACTAAATATGTAACAATAAAAAAATATTATTAGTTGTATTCTAAGCAAAAGGTCGTCCCTTGTCCCTGCGATGCACTTCCTATCCTATCCCTTTGGATTATCCTTAGATTAGACAACACAACAGTAGTGGAAGTTGAGATTGTGCCTGTTTGGTGTAGCTTAAAAGTTGCTTATTTTAGCTTTCAGCTTAATTTAAGCTATTTTGATGTGTTTGGTTTAGTTTATAGCTTATAGCTTATAGCTTATACCTTTTTGGAAGTCAAAAATCAGCTTATTCTTTGAGTAGGGCAGGAGATGCTTAATTTATAAGTCAGAAATCAGCTTATGTTCATAGTTATAAGCTATAAACTGTTTAGGCATAAGTCATAAGCACTTTCCCACAGCTCTACCAAACATGGCCATTGTCTCTGACCGACTTATAACCCCAAAATAACAATAATAATAATAATAACAATAATATAAAAATAAAATAATAAATTCATTATAAGAAAAAGTATCTTTGGCGACAAAAAAAAGTACATTTGGTCGCTGAAAGTATAGGTTTTGACGGCTAAAAAAGTATTAGTAGCCAAAAGTAAATTTTTTGGCAACTAAAAAAATTTAATAACCAAAAGTATAAGTTTTGGTGACTAACAATCTGTTTGGTTGCCGATATAAGACTTTTACGGACTAAAAATATTTTTGTGGCCAAAAGTAAGGCTTTTACCGACTAAAAAAAATTTAGTAGCCAAAAGTGTGGCATTGGGCGGCTAAAAAGATGTTCGGTCGCCAAAACGGATGCTTTTACCGACTAAAAAAAAATTAGTAGCCAAAAGTGAAGCTTTTTGGTTACTAAAAATAATTTAGTAGCCAAAAGTGAGGCATTGGGCGACTAAAAAGATATTTAGTAGCCAAAAGTAAGGCATTTTGGCGATTAAAAAGAAATTTAGTCACCAAAAGTGATAATTTTAGCGCGGGAATTAAATTTTTTAATGACTAAAAAAATTAGTCGCCAAAAGTGGTCTCTATTTTTTTTCTACTAAATAATTTATTTTTATATAAATTATGTTCAATAAAAAATAATTATCTTTATATATATACTTTTATATTAATACGGGTCTATGTACTATATAAATAATATATGTTGCATATATAATCATATGGTGTTATAGAGGCGTAGTGGAAAGAGTGTGTTGTATAAAGTTTATGATGTGGGAGGTTGATGGTTTGAATCTCCACAAAAGTAGATGAGAAGTTAGTGAATGTAATTTTTTTTTTTTTTCACGAATGAGTTTTTGGCGACTAATAGGTTTGGTCGCCGATTCCTTGAGTATTGGTCGGTAAATATATAATTTAATTTTATAATTGACTATTGGCGACCAAAATTTAGTAACCAAACATTTAATTTTGCCGACCAAATAAAATTTAGTAGCTAAAAGATAACATTGCCGACTAAAAAAAATAGTAGCCAAATGTTTCACTTTCAGCGACCAAACACACGTTTAGTCGCTAAAACAATCGCCGACAGGGTTTAGGCTACTAACTTGGCGACAAAAAAGTTTAGTCGCTAAATGGTATCAGCGACTAAAAATGTAACCTTTGGCGACTAATATTTTGATCAACAAAATTGTTATTTGTTGTAGTGATTACACAGCACAAGTTGATCAAATATTTCTTCTTACATTATATTTTAAGGAAAAAGATCCTCTTCGGTCTAAATTTTAGATTGAAGGGTGTTGTTTGGACCTGTAGGATTTATCACGAATTGTGTTTTGATAATCCAAATCGTTCATTATATTGTACACTTTATGTATTTCATTCACACACAAAAATTAGATTGATCCGATAATTGTAACTTACTCAACTTATTATGTTTTTAACCAAAAAATTTGTATGGTCTATTTTTAAAAACACAATTTTTTTTTTTTTTTTTTGTTAAAAACACAATAAATTAAATAAGTAGAGTTATTAGAATGATTTAATTTTTTGTGTGAATAAAATACATAAAATATTTAACAAAATAAATGACTTAAATGATCGAAACGGGCGTGGTGAGCCTCAGGGCCCAAAAAAAATAGTGAAGATACCACATTATTGGATTGTCAATATGAGACTCAACATGGATGAAAAGTGTCATAGGTTGTTGTGCTTCAAATTTTTTTTATTTCTATACCAAAATGCTAGTATTTTGAAAATGAAAACTTCTTCTATAATATAAAATTCATCATCTTCAAGTTTTCTTATCTTTCTTTTATTTATTTATATATTTATCCACTAGCAAAAGTGTGCCTCTGACTTCCCCAATAAAGAAATTTCACAAACGCACAGCCTAAAGTTGACAACTTCCATCTTCCAATGCCTTCAATCATAATGCAACTGTAAATGGAAATGTCAACCTTCGAACTCTGCTACCGACCCCCATTTGCCTTTGCACGGTGGACGCAGCCCAGCGGTAGAAGCCGGACACCTCAGTTTCAAAAAAAAAAAAAAAAAAAAAAAAAAAAAAAAAAAAAAAAAAATTTTCACTCTATATAAGTCCTACAATGTGCCAAGGATTTACCCATCTCTCTCTCACAACAAACATATTCCTCCAACATGTCTTCCTCAACATTCACCTCCTCTCTCTACCTTCTTTCCTTCACTCTTCTTATCCAAATTGTCATTGGAGTCGACCCTCTCTTCCATTTCTGTTCAAGTCCTGAAAATTTCACTGCTAATAGCCCTTATGAATCAAACTTGAACAAGCTTATGAGCTATCTCTACCTCAAAACTCCTCCAACAGGGTTCGGTGTTGGCTCAGTGGGACAATACCAAGACACAGCCAACGGCCTCTCCCTCTGTCGTGGCGATGTCAACACCACAGACTGCGCTGCCTGCGTTGCTGAAGCCAGTAGCGAGATTCGCAAACGCTGCCCATACAACAAAGGATCGGTCATATGGTACGATAACTGTCTCGTAAAATACTCAAACACCGATTTCTTTGGCAAAATTGATAATGGAAACAGGTTCTACATGTGGAACTTGAGAAATGTGAGCAACCCTTTGTCATTCAACCAAAAAACCAAAGATTTGTTGAGTCAGCTATCTCAACAAGCTTATGTTGCACCAAAAATGTACGCTACCGGAGAGTCGGAGCTCGGATATTCAGAGAAACTCTATGGGTTGGTTCAATGCACTAGAGATCTTTCTAGTGTTGATTGCAAGAAGTGTCTTGATGGAATCATAAGTGAGCTTCCAAGTTGCTGTGATGGGAAAGAAGGTGGGAGAGTTGTTGGAGGGAGTTGTAACTTCAGATATGAGATTTATCCATTCGTGAATGCTTAGAGCATATCATAGTTTGTGATATTACAAATGAATAAGTGTTATAGGAACACCCGAGGAAGAATGGATATATATTATACCAACTTATTGGTATTTGCTGCCTGTTTTGGCTTTCTTATGTATTGTTGAATAAAATGTATCTCTATGATGATTTGTGTATGAACGAATGATGTTGTAAAAACTATACATTGATGTGGTTGAGGTATGATCAATTGCTATATTTTGTATAAATGATATTTCTTTGCTATAAATCAAGAAGAGCAACACTACAAATCTAGAAAAATTCAAAATTTATTCAGATTCAAATTGTTTGGAAGAGATTTATTCTAGGTGTGACCCACGACACAACTCTTCATTTACACCACACTCTCATTTATGGACAATTTTCATGATAAATTTGGGAGGGTAGCATTAGTCAATCGAGAATGATATAAATGATATTTCCATATATAAATAGATTTTTTTGTATACATTTTTTACAAGAATGTGTGACTATTTGCCATCGTTTCATTCAAAATCAAAACCATAAAGGTTTATATTATTAAAACACAACTATCAGATTATTATAAAAATAATTAGACTGTTTAGTTTTGTGTTTTTCAAAATAATTTTTTTAGTTTTTATTTCATATTTTCGTATTTTTAATGATTTTTAAAAATATTTTAATTAATTTTTAGATCCACTTAATCTTAATATTTAAAAAGTAAAAAATTTGTACAATTTTTTTTAAAAAAAATTCATAGAATATAACAAAATACCAAAATGTTTTGAATTGTGTTTTATATATATGTTTTTTGTATTTGGTGAATTTTTCTAAGTTTTTTCCAAAAATATTATATTTTTTAAGCTTATTTAGATTAGTTGTATCCCCAAAAAAAAAAAAATTTGCAAAATATTAAAAAAATTCACTAAAAATTTTTAAAAAATACGGAAAACAAAAAAATTTAATTTTTTGAAAAGTGAATTTAATTTTTTGGAGTCAAACATGGTGAATATGTTTTGACTAAAAACGAAAAACCTTCCTAGACAGATTTTAATTACCAAAAAAAAAAAGTGGAAATACAATTCAGTGTAGATTTAGAAAAATAAAATAAAAAAAATTAAATAGTAATAATCAAAATTTTAAACTTTTTCATGTATTTGTTAATATATATGCTTTTTTTAAAAATTCACTGAATTGTAATTTCTCCCAAAAAAAAAAAAAAAAGTAAAGAAGAGAAAACTACGGCTATATTATTTTATAGAAAAAATCAGTATAATAAATTTTCTTAAAAAATAGATTTTTTCTTCTAGTATTCTAAATACATTCATTTTTGTTTATTTTTACAAAAAAATAAAAAAGAGTAAACCCTAAAAAAGACAAAGTGAGAGATGGAATGTTTTTAGTGACATGCCAATGTTGGACAAGAAAGAATACAAAAAATAATTATATTTATCTCAAGTTTAAATTTAAATTTCAAAGAATTTGAGAGGTCTGCAGAACTCACCACTACTCTATTTTGATGATCAATGGTTTATTTTGTGGAGTCATCTATATATATTTTCTATAAGAAAAATCAAGTTCATATAATTAATAATCTTAACATTTTTATTTTGTCTTATTTGTCTCTAAAAAATTAAAGATTTATTTTAAAAAACATACTTATAGTCCATATTTTTTTTATATTTTATGATTTTGTTTGATTATTAAAATTTTAGAATTGTAGTTACCAATTTATTTATCAATTCACCTCATACTTGAATTAAACCGATCCATCAACAATCCTGGTAAAAATCATATTCTTAAACAAAATTGGACATTAGACTTTGAATTATATTGTGTATGAATATATACATATATATATAAAACAGGTTAAAAAATTTGCTTGGCTTTGTGGAATCATTAAGCCTTTTATGAATAAAATTAAATTGACTCGCTCTCACTTTTTACTCTTCTCATTAAAGTAAAATACATTTTATTGTTTAAGGAACCTTAGTCAATGTTATGACATGTTCTACTATATAAATTGCCCAATTAAGAAATGTTTTGAAAAAGCACCTCTCTCAGCTGTAACCCTATAGTTTTGATTTTTAAAAACATTATCCTAATTGACCATCAACCTCAAATTAATCAAATTTTGTACTTTATTGGTGGGTCAAAAACTCGGGTAATTGTCCTGTTTTGACCCACAAAGGAGATGTATAATTGCAGGAGTAAAAACTTGTATAATATTGTTATAATCTAGAAGTGAGAGAACATGTCAAAACAGGTGATCATCACTAGCACAAAGGATACATTTGTGGCTAGTTGCCTAATTTGTTTGTAGTTAGTGTTAGTGCTAGAACCTAATCAACTTACCAATGGAAAAATTTCTCATATAAAATAAAAATTATTACATACTCGTAGGAATGATCATGTGAAACTCTAATTCAATCACTTAAATATTTCTTATTATGAATAGTCATCTCTTAATACTACTTAAACTTTACTGTCTAATTCAATCACAAAAGAAGAAAATATAATTACCTTGTGGGAAAAAAAAAAAACTTTCACTTAGCAATGTGATCAATTTGATCTAAGTTCTTTAAGGAATCAAATATTCTAATTGATTTTGTTAAGTTTCTAGAATATATTAATCTCATCTAGTTCAAATTATGGACGGCAGGGAATTCGCCTCATAACTTCAATGTTCGGACCTTGAATCTGCAGTGTATTTGTTATTAAAAAACAATTGGAAAGAATCTATATATATATATATGAAGGAATTTGTATAAAAATAAAATTGTGATATGTTACATTCAAAATTCCCTTTTGTTTTCTATTTTTTCATAGAATTTTACACAAATTCAAGATTCAAAGATAAACCTTTCATATTCCATCTGGAAAGTAAACTTACACTATAAGTTTTGTCATTATTGTCGCAAAATATGATCATGTTGAAAGTCTCCATATTCAAGCTTTTGTCACATAATTTTTTTCCTCTAAATTTTTCAGTTACACTTTCTAATGTATTTTTAACTACTGAATTATGTTTTAAAAATCATGTCCTCCAAATTTTCATATAAATCAGTAATTATAAATGTTTTAATGCATAAAATAAAAGAAATTTGAGAATAGTGAATCCTAACCCAAACTACTACAACTCATTCATCTGCATATCATATGTGAAAAGCATATATTAAGCTCCACAAGTTAATTGGGCATGTGTCTAAGTGGAGATTGCTCCGACCATTACTGACAGTCTCATTAAGCTCCACAAACTTAATGGATGACCTTTATCTTAGTGATAACTCCAACTTATCATGTGCCCATGATCAAGGTAGACTTGGACTTGCATGAAGTAAGTTTAAAAATCAAAATTTTGGGCTCAACTTTTGCTTAATTTATTAGTACAAAAACAATTTTGCTACGCGTATATCCACTTTTATGAAGGTACAAACATTAGCCAGTTCATCTAATTCTTATACTATATTTCTTTGGACCCATTAAAATAATGAATTACAGTAATAAATAAATAAAAAGAAATAGTGAGGGAAGTGAATAATGACAATGATATTAGGAACACTAACAAATATATTAACTAATAAGACACATGTAACATGTTTATTAATCTTCACACTACAAGAAAAAACACATTTGGCAATTAAATTTTTAGTCTCCAAAAGTCGATTTTTTAGTTTTCCTGACTAAATTTTTTAGTCGCTGGTTTGGTCGCCAGAAAACGGTTGGGAAAGGTATTGGTGACTAAAAAACTTTTAGTCGCCAAAAAGAAAGTCTTTAGCGACTAAAACTTTGGTCGCCAATAGTCAATTATATTTTTAAAATTATACATTTACCGACCAATGTTTTAGTCGCCAACACTCAAGGAATCAGTGACCAAACCTTTTAGTCGCCAAAAGCTCATTCGTGAAAAAAAAAAAAAAAAAAAAAAAAAAAATTACATTCACTAACTTCTCATCTGCTCTTGTGGAAATTCGAACCATCAACCTCCCACACCATAAACCTTACACAACACACTATTCCACTACGTCTCTATAACACCATATAATTATATATGCAACATATATTATTTATATAGTACATAGACCCATATTAATATAAATGTATATATATAAAGATTATTTTTTATTGAACACAATTTATATAAAAATAAATTATTTACTAGAAAAAAAAGATCACTTTTGGCGACTAAACTTCTTTTTAGTCACCAATTCTATACTTTTGGCTACTAATTATTTTTTAGTTGTTAAAAAATTTGATTCCCGCGCTAAAATTACCACTTTTGGCAACTAAACTTCTTTTTAGTCGCCAAAAAGCCTCACTTTTGGCTACTAAATATCTTTTTAGTCGCCCAATGCCTCACTTTTGGCTACTAAATTATTTTTAGTCGTCAAAAAGCCTCACTTTTGGCTACTAAAATTTTTTTAGTCGGTAAAAGCCTCACTTTTGGGGACCAAACATCTTTTTAGTCGCCCAATGCCTCATTTTTGGCTATTAAATTTTTTTTAGTCGCCAAAAAACCTTACTTTTGTCTACTAAAATTTTTTTAGTCGGTAAAAACCATATATCGGCGATCAAACAGATTTTTAGTCGCCAAAACCTATACTTTTGGCTACTAAATTTTTTTAGTTGCCAAAATTTTTTACTTTTGGCTACTAATGCTTTTTTGATCGCCAAAACCTATGCTTTCAGCGACCAAAGGTGCTTTTTTAATCGCTAAAGTTGTTTTTTTCTTGTAGTGTCATAACCTTGTTGGAGTAATATTCACCAACCATAGTGTTGGTGAAACTTCGAAGATTCAAAATTACCCATAATTCACCATTTATTTTAAAAAATAAAAAATAAAATAAAAGAGAAAGAAACGCTATGGTGCCGTTTGGTAACACTTACGTTTTCAGTTTTCTGTTTATATTTACAAAAATTTAAAAAACTCAAATAAAAACTTGTTTGGTAAAATTTTTGATTTATAAATTAATGGTCTCAGTTTATAAATTTGGCCAAAAAATGAAAACACAAAAAATGTGTTTCCGTTTTGAGTTTTGAGTTTTTTTTTTTTTACCACCCAACATTAGCCACCACCCGCCACCATTTTCCATCACCGTCTTCCACCACAACCATCCATCCCCACCACCACCTGTCACCACCACTCACCACCTACCTGCCACCACCACCCACCTGCTACCCACTCGCTACCACCACCTATCCCTCGCCACCACCACCACCTGCCATCCACCCACCACCACCACCACCCGCTACCTACTTGCCATCACTACTCACCACCCATCTGTCGCCACCCACCCGCCACTACCACCCACCACCACCACCACCACCACTACCACTATCACCCACCACCAACACCAACTCGCTACCACCTACCACCCGCCACCGTCACCCACCCACACGCCACCACCCGCCACCCACCCACCCACCCACCACCACCCGCCACCCACCTGCCACCACCACCCACCACCCGCCATCACTACCACCACCACCACTACCACCACTCACTCGTTACTACTCACCACCTGCTACCATCACCCACCCACCATCACCACCCATCACCCATCCGCCACCACCAACCACTACCCGTCATCCGCCACCCACTTGCCACCACCACCAGCCACCCGCCACCGTCACCAACCCACCACCCACCACTACCACCCGCTACCTACCCACCACCACTACCCACCCGCCACCACCCGCCATCCGCCACTCACCTACAACCACCAACCACTCGCTACCACCCACCACCGCCATCGTCACGCACCCACCCACCTACCACCACCCACCATCCGCCACCCACCTACCACCACCACCCGCCACCACCACCACCCACTCGCTACCACTTACCACTCGTCACTGTCACCCACCACCACCTACCACTTGCCACCACCACCCACTCACCCGCTACCTGCCACCGTCACCCACCCACCCACCACTACCACCCACTACCTATCCGCCACCATCACCCACCCACCACCACCTACCACCACGGGCCATCAACCACCCACCTGCCACCACCACTCACCACCCGCCACCACCACCACCACCCACTCACTACTACCCACCACCTGCCACCGTCACCCACCCACCATCACCACCCATCCGCCACCACCCACTACCACCCACCACCATCACCCACCCACCACCCACCTACCACCACCCACCACCACCCGCCATTCGCCACCCACCTGCCACCACCACCCACCACCCGCCACCACCACCACCCACTCGCTACCACCTACCACCCGCCACCGTCACCCACCCACCCACCCACCACCACTACCCGCCACCACCACCACCCACTCATTACCACCCGTCACCATCACCCACCCACTCACCACCACCACCCATCCGCCACCATCCATCACCACAAGCTACCCACCACCCATCGTCACCACTTTCCACCACCGTCTTCCACTGCCACTTGCCACCACTTGTCATTTCTCACAATTTTTTATATTTTTAAATTTTTTTAAACATTCTGTCAATTACCAAACGCGTTTGTAGTTTATGTTTTTCTAAAAATAAACAAAAACCAGTTTATAAAATTTTTGTAAATATAAACTGAAAACGTAAACGTTACCAAACACACCCTATATGACTGTTTTTATATAATTATTTTATATCATTGCATAGACAGTACTTACAATTAATTCTTTTATTTAAAGACAATTATTAAATAATTAAACAAATAAATAATATCTTGTCATGTAAATTAATGATATAAAATGATAAAATAATATATATATATATATAGCAGTCGTAAAAATAAAAAATGAAAATAAAAAACTTACCCATAATGCAATATATTCATCTTGTTGAATTTGTCAATCAACCTGCTACCTTTGACATCCCTCAGGTTTCATCCATTATAGTCCACTATTTCAACTGTGGCAGATTAGTGAAAAAAAGAAAGTCAAAATTTCATTTTTGTTTATTTGTTTTTGGAAGTTGCCCATGCCTAATATTTTGACTTTTGTGAAGCACTAACGTACTACGTTAATGGTTACTTGAATAAACTCAAACAAATAGATCATGTTTACATCCAATGAAATCGACCAAATGATATCAATTATGTATAAAGAGTTTCCAGAAGTTTTGAATTTTTGTTTGTCGTCATTGGCAACTCACTTCCTTCGTTTCGTTGTCCATTCATGGGTAGCAAAAGTTTAAGCTCCAATCACTCCTTCTGATCATGTTAAAAAACCAGCTTTGGTTTATATTTTCATAATTTTTAAATAAATTTTCATTTGTCTTTATTGAATTATTCATTCATTTATTTTTTAGTTCATTTTTTTTATTTTTTAGATACAACAAAATTAGATGTATTTAAAAAATAAAAAAAGTTTAATTAAAATATTTTTAAAAATTCATTAAAAACAAACAAAACTTGAATAAAAAAGCACACAGATTTTTTGTTGATATTTTCATTTATTTTTTGTATTTTTTTAAAAATTTAGTCAATTTATTTTATTTTGGGTTTATTACACTTTCTATCTTTGAATTACGTCAAATTATCTATTTAGTTCTTAAACTATCGATTGAGTCTACTAAGTCCTTGAAGTATATGAATCAAAATGTATTTAGTCCCTAAACTATCGATTGAATCTATTAAATTCCTAAAATATTTAATTCAAACCTATTTAGTCCCTGAAATAATTATAAAATTAAAATATATACCCATAAGTATTATAAATTAGTAAAAGACACTAACTAATTAAACTTTTATTACAAAAGAATCTAAATTTTTTATTGTCATTAAAAAGTGTTTTATTTCGTTGTGTATTTAAATTAGTATCAAAGTCTGCTTTTCCAGCATTATTAATAAAATTATACGAGTATTAGATGTACTAAAAAAATAAAATTAGATAGTTTAAATAATAACATTTTGTTACAAATAATAATAGAAAAATAATCGATTAATTAAATTATATATAAAAAAAAACTTAGCAAAAAATTTAAAAACAATCCATTATAAATTATTTCTAACATAAAATACTAGATAAAGGTCATCACACCTAGCCATTTTAGAACATAAGTAACAAATACTATAAATAATTACATTTACCCTTATAAAGGAAATTCACCATAAGAATTAAAGCCTACTTTTTAAAAACAGAATAAAAATTAAAGATTTTTTTAAAATAAAATTTTAGCTAGATAGGGTCTTTTATAAATTTATAATACTTATGGAATTATATTTTATTTTTGTAACATTTTTAGGGACTAAATAAGTTTGATTTAAATACTTTAGGAACTTAATATATTCAATTGATAATTTAAGAATTAAATAGACTTTAATCTATATGTTCAAGACTTCATAGACTCAATCGATAGTTTAGAGAATAAATAGACAAATTGACGATAGTTGACAGGTATAAAGTGCAATAAACCCTTTTACTTTTTAAACACATCTTAATTAGGTACATCAAAAACAAAAAAAACAAAAAAAAAAAGAAAAAGAAAGAAAAAACAAACAAAGGACTAAAATATATAAAAAAGAGTAATACTACATGCACTGTATACCAACTAACACACCAACTACGACATAACAAATACATGTGGTTTCACCACTTAACATGGTCTCATCTAATTATTGTGTTAATTGGTATATTATTTAGTGTTTGTAGCATTAGTTATAAAAAAATTCACTAAAAATAAAAGAAAACTCATCAAAAAAAATTTTAAAAAAAATTAAACCAAAAAAAAAAAACTAATACTTTGTTTGGAGGTGAAGGAATTTTATTATTGTTATTATTATTATTATTTAACAATTAATAGAAAGAGAATACAAAAAGAAAAATTGCATTCACAATGCAAGACTCGAACGCAAGTATCATATAGTAAGGAAGCACATTATTCACTAGGCAAAACTTTTGATCTTAAAGCATTCAATTTCATAAATATATTATAGAGTTATAGGTGGATTTAGAAAGGGCACTTAGGTCCGAGGCTTATCTCTGAAGCGGTTAGGTCAATAAATCCAAACTTAAATCATTTTAGGCCAAACGATATTATCTGTCAAAAAGGACAACTATTTGTTCAAAAGCTCACTAATTTGTCAATCTTTTCAAATATCACCTGTCTATCCAATTATTTGTTTAAATGTATAATTATATGTTCAAATGTGTAAATGTGTTACATATCTGTCTAATTATATGTTCAAATATGTATATGTGTCACTTATCTATTCACCTATCTGTCTACCTCACCACTAGCGACTGCCACCGCCGACTTTCTAGTGACTTTTCTGATCTCGGTAACTTTTCAATATGTGTCCTTATCATCAAAAAAGATTAAATCTTGAATTAAATGACATATGTCCCCATGTAAATAAATTTTTCACTGATTAACCCATTTAGAAAAGCTATAGAAAAGATAAATTGAAATAGAAAATATGTAACTCAGTTTGTAGCTAAAAGGAGAATTCTTAGAATGATTTTAAACAAGTATCCTAATATAGTTATTTCAAATTCATCATAATAAAACTATTTAGTTCAATTTTGAAATTCATAGTTGAATTATTAAACTTAAATTTGAATTATTTTCCTTGAATGCTTAATATCAAATCCATGTATTTCAAATCCCTAAATACAAACAGAACCAAAATGTAAGATGACACACATTTTTTTGTTTCAAAATTGTATGCTCTATTTTGAATGTAAGCTCAATTATACAACCATATTTTGAGTGCAACTGTTGGTTTATTTTTTCTACAAAGGAAAATATCATAAATGCGAGCGTACCAGTAAGGATTGAAAAATCCTTACAGATTAAATTCAAGCCAATTATCAAGCTATTGCGTTGACGGTTCTTTTGCCTCAACAAAGAGGACTTCAAAATTGTCAAGTGTAGAGAAAAGAAAAATTAAAAGAAGAATGAGAGAGACGAAAAAAGATAATTGAGTGAACAATCAAAGTAATAATTACTTACCTTTACTCCTATGATTTGAAAAGGAAGTGCATAAGATGCTTCGAAAAGGAAGTGCTGAAAATAAATGTTTCGAAATATAAATCTATGTTAAACTACTCCTAAGATAAGGAAAATGACAAGAAATATTAAAATCAATTGTCTTTGATTTGAATTCTAGTTCTTTTACAATGTAGCCATGAATGACTATTTATAGGCAAATATTTGTAGGAAAAAACTTCTAGCAATAACTACCCATAACCACCTAAAACTATCCACTCTTCCATCTTCATTCCCACAATGCCATATATCCCTCATTGTCTTCATAATTTCCTTTAACCTCCACTTCATGCTCTATGTTCTCCACTTTATTCTCCATCATCTTTTCACATTTCATAACTTTTCATAACCTCCAAATGAGTAAGAGAATACCACATGTCCTGCAATTATATAAATAATAAATAATAAAAATTACAGATTTATGGTGCCAACATTACCCCCCTTGGCCCTTAAAAATGATGTTTGCTTGAATTTTTGAAGGGCCGAACCAAGCACATGACTAATCTAAGCAATAAAGTGCTTCGAATAATATCAACAAAGTGCTTTGAATGAGTATGAAATTATGACTAGATGACCAATAACAAGCTTCGAAGGTGATATAAAAGACCACATTCATCGTTCGAAGGTCTTGCAACACAACGTTGAAGGAACAACATCACCCCTCGAAGGTTGGAAGCATTGATATAGGATGATGATACTTACAATGAAGTTTCAAGGTTAGGCTTGATGCTTCGAATGTATCTTCGAAACTTTATACAGTTTCGAAAGTAAAGTAATCAACTTTCGAAACAACTCTTAATACTTCAAATGTATCTTCAAAGCTTTATATAGCTTTGAAGGTGAAGTAATCAACCTTCGAAACAACTCTTGATGTTTCAAATGTATCTTTGATGCTTTGATTGTGTACATACAAACAACTGGCTGTCAATTTGAAAAGATAAGCCATTCTCAACCACTTATTTAAATGCATAGGCTTTTCCTAGCCAAGTTCATGCATTTTAAATGGTCATCCCCTGTTCTTAGTGCTTCAAACTCATAAGAACAATTTGTTAACACTACAAAAAAAAAAAAATTTGTTTTTTGCGACGGCAAAACGCTGTCACAAATGCCCCAAACGCTGTCTCAAAAGCTTTTTGCGATGGCAAGTGGGGGTCGCAACAAAGGGGGTTGCAAAAGGGCTTTAGCGACGGCAAGTGCCGTCGCCATTGTTTTTGCGACGGGGAAATTTCTTTTTTGCGACAGCAAATTTCTGTCGCCAATAATGGATGAAAATCTGGGTTTTTTTGCGACGGCACAGTATTGCCGTCGCTAAAAGAGTTTTTTGCGATGGCAAAAATCCCATCGCTAAAACTGTCGTCACTGTTGACTATTGTCGCCGGCAACCTGACCCGTCGCTAATGACTATTGTTGACGGCAATTATACCATTGCTAAAGCCTTATTTTTAAATTAAATTCGATACCTTTTGTGACAGTATGGGTGCCGTCGCAAAAAGCTTGGTGCAATTTTTTTTAGCGACAGGGTGTTCTGCCGTCTCAAAAAAAATTTTAAAAAAAAAATCCTGTTTTAAAATTATTAAAAATATAAAAATAACCTATATTAAATGAAAAATAACTAAAAAAAGATCCAAAAATTACATAATAATATAAATACATACATAAACAAAAATTGGCAACTGATGAAAATTCATAATGTTGTTCCATTCATAACAATACATAAATAAAAATTCATAACAATAAAAATTATGCCACTACATAATGTCGCATAATACATACATAATGTTGTTCACAAATTTAAATAACATAAATCAAAATCAAAACCAAAAGTTTTCGTCTTGATTTTTTCGTGGGTTACAAAAACAAAAGTTGGTCATAATCTTTACACGCCCGCATTCCACAAGAAGCAAACTGCTACTCAAAAAATATCTGAAAAAAACAAAATAAAAATAATTAATAACAATATAATGGTGTTAATATTTTAATTACAGAAAAATATAAAAAAATTAACCACTATATAATTAGAAAGATAGTTTAGTAAATAATTTTGACTAGATCGAAATCCGACTCTAACTCCCAAACCAGGAACCCGATTCGAGCCCTGTCTTTTTCCACAAGTCTCTCCTGCTTAGGCGGTCGTGTGTGCCAAGTTTCGTGCTAAACCGACGTCGTTTGGTGATTTTGGGGCATTAACACCTCGAATTCAAGTTTCTTAAGGAACTAGTTTGCCTAAAATAAAATCCAACTCTAACTCCCAAACCAGGAATCCGATTCGAGCCCCGTCTTTTCCCACAAGTCTCTCATGCCTAGGCGGTCGTGTGTGCCAAGTTTTGTGCTAAACCGACGCCGTTTGGTGATTTTGGGGCATTAACACCTCAAATTTAAGTTTCTTAAGGAACTAATTTGCCTAAAATGAAATCCAACTCTGACTCCCAAACCAGGAACCCGATTAGAGCCCCGTCTTTTCCCACAAGTCTCTCGTGCCTAGGCGGTCGTGTGTGCCAAGTTTCGTGCTAAACCGACGCCGTTTGGTGATTTTGGGGCATTAACTCCTCGAATTCAAGTTTCTTAAGGAACTAATTTGCCTAAAATGAAATCCGACTCTAACTCCCAAACCGGGAACCCAATTCGAGCCCCGTCTTTTCCCACAAATCTCTTGTGCCCAGGCAGTCGTGTGTGCCAAGTTTCGTGCTAAACCGACGCCGTTTGGTGATTTTGGGGCATTAACACCTCGAATTCAAGTTTCTTAAGGAACTAGTTTCCTAAAATGAAATCCGGCTCTAACTCCCAAACCGGGAACCCGATTCGAGCCCCGTCATCTCCCACAAGTCTCTCGTGCCTAGGCGGCCGTGTGTGCCAAGTTTCGTGCTAAACCGACGCCGTTTAGTGATTTTGGGGCATTAACTCCTCGAATTGAAGTTTCTTAAGGAACTTGTTTGCCTAAAGTGAAATCCGGCTCTAACTCCCAAACTGGGAACCCGATTCGAGCCCCATCTTTTCCCACAAGTCTCTCGTGCCTAAGCGGTCGTGTGTGCCAAGTTTCATGCTAAACCGACGCCGTTTTGTGATTTTGGGGCATTAACACCTCGAATTGAAGTTTCTTAAGGAACTAGTTTGCCTAAAATGAAATCCGACTCTAACTCCCAAACTAGGAACCCGATTAGAGCCCCGTCTTTTCCCACAAGTCTCTCGTGCCTAGGCGGTCATGTATGCCAAGTTTCGTGCTAAACCGATGCCATTTGGTGATTTTGGGGCATTAACTCCTCGAATTCAAGTTTCTTAAGGAACTAGTTTGCCTAAAATGAAATCCGACTCTAACTCCCAAACCGGGAACCTGATTCGAGCCCCGTCTTTTCTCACAAGTCTCTCATGCCTAGGCGGTCGTGTGTGCCAAGTTTCGTACTAAACCGATGCCGTTTGGTGATTTTGGGGCTTAACACCTCGAATTCAAGTTTCTTAAGGAAGTAGTTTGCCTAAAGTGAAATCCAGCTCTAACTCCCAAACCGGGAACCCGATTCGAGCCCTGTCTTCTCTCACAAGTCTCTTGTGCCTAGACGGTCGTGTATGCCAAGTTTAGTGCTAAACCGACGCCGTTTGGTGATTTTGGGGCATTAACTCATCGAATTCAAGTTTCTTAAGGAACTAGTTTAGCTAAAGTGAAATCCGACTCTAACTCCCAAACCGGGAACCCAATTCGAGCCCCGTCTTTTCCCACAAGTCTTCTCGTGCCTAGGCGGTCATGTGTGCCAAGTTTCGTACTAAACCGACTGCCGTTTGGTGATTTTGGGGCGTTAACACCTCGAATTCAAGTTTCTTAAGGAAGTAGTTTGCCTAAAGTGAGATCCGGCTCTAACTCCCAAACCGGGAACCCGATTCGAGCCCCGTCTTCTCCCACAAGTCTATCGTGCCTACTGCAGTTGTATGTGCCAAGTTTCGTGCTAAATCCAGCTCTAACTAGTCTCGTCTTCTCCCACAAGTCTCTTAACTTAGAATGTAAAGAATGCAAAGATACATTTTAGCTTAGAATGCAAAGATACATTTTATACCTGATCTTCTGGTAGTGGTGTATATGGATTCTCGTCTTTTGCAAATTCCCTAAATGCCCGATGGCCACTCGATGCATTAGGAACCTATGATAGTCAATGCATAATGTGTTAATCATATTCGAATTTTATACATAATCTTGTGTGAAAATTGAACTATCAAACAATTTAATTTATATTGAACCTGTCTAGTTGGGATCCACACTCGCCCCCTGTGACACAAAGGCCATCATCTCAGCTCTCATCTACTGTAAATATGTAGAAAACTCTACTCGCAGCTCCTCTCTCAACTCATCCCTTAGCTCTGCACGAACCTGCTGCTGTGATCTGATCAATAGTCGATGGCTGGGGTGTTGACTGTGATGGCCCAGCACCATCTTTATACACCGCTCTCCGAGGCACAATTCTCTCGTATGTGCGACAATATCCATCTCCATCATGACCTATCAACTCATGGAAAATGGCATTCCTAGCCTCCAAAGCCCGACCATCCTCAGGTAGCATAGAGAGTTGACGATTAAACTCATCCTTGTATTGAATAAGACATACAAATATATGCCAAATTAAGATGGTTGACACACAAAAAATAAAATTTAAATACAATCAAAGGTGTTTGGAAACTACCAAGGTCTGGATAACCTCTTGGTCATCTACTCTACGTGTCATAAGCCAAACATTCATCTTATCAGTAGACTCCCCCTTACTGGTCATCTACATTTTTTTAGAAATATGAAAATTAGAATCCAAATAATTTGTAAATATACGATGTTTATTTATATACAAAAATAAAATAATAAAATGTAAACCTCATGCCGTATCTGAGAGAAAGTAGTATGCCCTGTGGTGTGAGCTATGCCGTGAGCTCGCCGATTTTTAGCGTTCTTACTTGCAATTTTCTATAACAGGTTCAACAAATGTAAGTATGTAAATATGATTTGTATGTTTACATATCATAAATATAACTTATTTGTATACCTCAACATCGAAAGTACGCCAATACTCCATAAGTTCTTCCCACTAGCTTGGCACAATGTGCAAAGGAACATCATCCTTCAGATTAGGATCAGAACTTCTAGGCTTGAAATACTTAGCATTAATCTTGTTCTTGTGATCCTTCCATATGCTGTTGTAGTTTTTCATGCAGATTGACTTGTACTCCTCTAGACATATATTCAAATTGTCCTATAAAACACAATTTCAAAGTTTAAATAATAATAACACAATTTTGGAATTCGAATTTGTGGACAAAAATATACTTTTACCTTCACATCCTTCTAGATAGCATCAACAATATCATCAAGCACATTGTTCCAGTCAAGAAAAGTAAGAGGAACAATGTTACCATTCCGCACAATAATGCCAAATTGAGTAGTTAACTTAGCCACGTTATCCCCTATTGGGCAGTAATTTTCATCAAATTGTATGTCCAGCTTTTTACCAATACCCCACTATTTAATGCCCTTGGCACATCCTCTACCACGCCTAGTCGAGGTTGATGAAGAACTAACATGACCTGCGAGATACAATAACAATAAACAATATGCAATGGTAATAAACAAATGCAAATTTAAATAATGTGAATACAAATCGAATTCTTATACCTGAGGTGGGCTGTGAAGAAGTCGAAGGGTCTACAAAATACAATGAGAATAAACAAGTTATATATAATGAGCATAAATAAATGTATGTTTAAATAATTTTCATACAAATCAAAGCAAATTTATATACCTGCGGATGGCTCATAAGCTGATGACTCTAGTCGGAATGATAGCTGATGTGGTGCCACTGATGGTGGACGCACCAATGGTAGGCGTAGAGGCTGAGTACATGGTAGCTGATGTGGTGCCACTGATGGTGGTTGATGCGGTGGTACTAATGGCCCCTCAGATGGTAGTGGCACTAATGGCCCCTCCGATGATGGCCGATGTGATGCCTCCTCTCATGGTGGTGCTACTAATGTCCTGTTATGTAGCACATCAGACATCATGCGCCGGGGATGATCAGGCTTCCTTTTTTTTCCCCATAATAATCTGCAAGCAATATAACATTAATTGACATTAGAAACATAGACGATGGTTTGTCATCAACTATAATATGACATTAATTGAACTAATACAATTACAAAGACAAAGTAAATTAAAAAATTGATGATTAACTACAACCTTGGCCTTAATTGAATTACTAATGTTGATTAAATATCAGCCTATTTGAACATCAACTGTTTCCCCTTCTGCGGCTTCCCTCACCCGACCAACTTCTTCATCACGAAGCATTATATTTTCTTCCAATTGTTGGCTCATGTATGGCTCGATTTGTGGATCAGTCGAACTCATATCAAATAAACCTCTTTGAGACATCTTCACCATGACTTGCCAGTCTGGTTGTAATGGGCCTGCAACATACCAAACTTGATCTGCTTGGGACGCCAAGATGAAAGGTTCATTGGTAATTCGATCATCTCGGTACAACAAATGATTGAAGTTCAACAACGTGAAATTGAAGGCATCTTCTTTCTTTCCGTGAATGTTGTCAATCCAATCACACTTAAACAACACATGTTTCTTCTCATTGGAATATTGAATCTCAACAATATCTGTCAATTGTCCATAATAGTACACAGACCCCACACGAGGATTCTTGTCTTTTCGACTAGCATAACTTATGGTATCTGCCTTCAAAGCTACACCACAATTTTGTGTTGCTCGACGATCATCCATGGCCTTTACTCGATACCGAAACCCATTCAGTATATACCCGTTGAACCTCCTTGCCAGGTTATAAGGACCATTTGTCAATAGAATAATCTCTTCAGAAAATATGACATCAGTAGTCCTTCGCAAAGTTTGGTCCTATTTAACACAAAAATGTAAAATTTAAAATGTAGTTCGACTTGAGTAACTAGAATCTATAGAGTTAAATACATACATGTTCCTTGAACCAAATGTGAAAAGTTTCAAAATGTTCATGTCGAAGCTGATGATCGTCGACACGAGGCATTTTGAGCTTAAGTACTTCAAGGTGTTTGCTGTGTAGATTGAAATTTTAGCAATACAAAAAATTTTGTTGAAAATTCAATAAAACATAATAAAATATTGAGTGAGTGACTTAACCTACTTTATGAATGGTTGAACCGCACTTGTATTGAATAAGATGTACCGATGAGCTTGTACCCAAGAAGTATTATCAAGATAAAAGCTTGTGTTTTCACCAATAGCATGACCCAAATTATCAGCACCACTATAGTTCCTCACGGGTCGACTAGATTTGGTTTCCACATTATTGAGATATTGTGCACAAAAATTCATTCATTCTTCCATAAGATATCCTTTAGCAATTGATCCTTCAGGATGAGCTCTATTACGCACGTATTGCTTCAAAGTAAGAAGATGCCTCTCAATTGGATACATCCATCGAAACTGAATCGCTCCACCCAATAAGGCTTCATCAGCTAGATATATAGGCAAGTGCTCAATTATATCAAAAAAACTCGGAGGAAATATTTTCTCTAGATGACAAACTGTTATAGCGATACGATCTTGAATATATTGCAAATCCGTCGCACGATTCACTTTTCAACACAATTGTCTAAAGAAATTGCTCAATTCAATCAAGGGCTTAATTACATTCTTCGGTAACAATCTTCGAATAGCCAATGGAATAAGTTGTTGCATCAGAATATGACTATTGTGGCTCTTAAGACCCCCAATACTTCTATTATGTGAGCGCACACGACGTGATATATTGGATGAATACCCGTCGGGAACTCTTACTTCCTTCAACACTTTCAAGAACAAATCTTTCTCATCCTTGGTCATCGTGAATTGTGCTGGTGGTAAATAGGCTTTATTCGACCCTCTTAACTGCAAAGTAGGGGTTTTCTAATATTCATATCTTGTAAATCATGCCGAGCATTAACACCATCCTTTGATTTTCCTGCAACCCCTAATATTGTCCACAACACATTGTCACAAACATTCTTCTCTATATGCATCACATCGAGGTTGTGTCTTATTAGATTGTGCTCCCAATATGGCAATTCATAAAAGATACTCTTTTTCTTCTAACTATGGGTGCGATGTCCAGCTTTCTCCTTCTCTACCTGTCTCCTATGCCTCTCCTTAAGGTCATCCCTCTTGTATTGGGTTAAAATACCCTCTGATTCTAATTGTAGCAACATCTCAGTTCCAAACAACAATTTTTGTTTGAGTCTGACTTCCCGACTACCATCGAATGATACTTTATCCTTCCGGAATTTATGGCCAGTAGGTAAAAATCTGCGATGACCCAAGTATGATTGTTTTCTACTATGCTTCAACCAACATGATGTAATTTCCTTATTGTAACAAGGACATGCATATTCGCCTTTAGTGCTCCATCCTGACAAGTTTGCATATGCAGAAAAATCACTAATTGTCCACAATAAAGCTGCATGCATTTGAAACATTTGATTTGTCGATGCATCAAATGTTGACACACCCTCATTCCATAGTTCTTTCAACTCCTCAATCAACGGTTGCATATACACATCAATCTTGTCACCAGGTCCTTTTGAGCCGTTGTAGACACCTCATTTTTGACCGACCTTAAGACTCAGACGTCACTGATTGAGCGCTTGGTGATGTTGCATATCGTGCTCGTTCAGAGGTTTCAGAGTCTCGGCTGCAAGCCTTGCCTCCGGACTTCCAGACTCTTTCATGCTTTGCCTCGGTTTGCGAACCAGGCTCGGTTTTCTTTGTTTTCTCCTCTAGAAGGGAGGGAGACGTCTCGTAGATCATCTCTCAGTGGCCGTAGGCTACGTTTCGTGGTCATAGACCATTTTGCCCGTTTGGAGTCTAGTTTTTGATTTTTCGGAACTGTTGGCCGTGTGCCTCGGTTCGGGACTGTTTAACCACCTCCATTTGCTTCAGCTTTTGGCATACATCTTATTTACTCCCTTTTGAGGGACACTGAGATCCGAGAGACCAACTTCGTGGTCAAACACCACTTCCGGTGCCTAACAGTCAGTTTTCGGGGCCTCGGGCTGCGCGCTTCGGCCCCCGAACCTTTATTTTGCATCGGTTTGGACTCATTTTTGGCAGGGACCTCTGTTTCATTGTTAGAAAGGTCGTAGAAGGGTGGGAGGCCAGTAATTGTTCTGACAACCAGTTTTATTCCTCAATCGCCCTCCGTCGCCCGTTTTTCTCACTTAAAAGCCAATGTTGACCACCCTAAAGCCACCTTTTCTTGCCCTAAACCACATATTTGTGTTGTAGACACCTGGGAGGCTACCAATATCATATGGCCAGCCAATAATTGTATGTGACCCCTTTGAACCCCTCCAAAAAGTGGCCTTTTCTCTCTCCTGGTTCACTATCTCCAATTTTTGACCACATGGTTGTGTTGAGCACACATGGGAGGCCACCAATATGTGGTGGCCGGCCACTAATCCAACTTGAACCTTTTCACCCTTAGCCGGCTGGCCATGGGGAGGGCCGGCCGGCCACCTGCAACCTGGATAACAGGTCGGCCTGCATCCTCTCTGTTGGTACATTACAAATATACATTTTGTTTCCCCCCAGATTGTGTATCCGGGGGGTTGCACTTTTAGAGGGAAATTTGAATTCATTTCCCCCCCCCTTTTCTCCCCTCTCTTTTGCCTATATAACCAGGGCTCCAACTGCATTTGAAGGGGTTAGAAGTTTTGGTTTAGGCTCTTGCATTACGTCTCTCTCCCTCCTTACTTCCAAGCACCAAAACCCTTCAAATCCCACACCCTTTCTACACCACCACCTAGCACCACACCACCACTCTATTCCAGCAGCTTGGAGGATCTTTCCAGAGCTTAGGAGACATCTTTTCTCAAGCCAAGAGGCTGCTAAAGTTTGGTCTTCAAGGGTGAGTTACATTTCCCTCTTTTTTAAGCTTATTTTGCTCAATACATTAGTCATTCTTGCTTGCATTTTTGGGCTCCGACCCTCACTGAAAATAGAATTATTTTGAGGCCTTTTTCATGTTTGTTTAAGGGTCCTTCCTTGTTTAAGGTCCCTAGCTACCACTTGCCTCTTTAACCCTCTTGTATGCCTTCTTCTTGCATAGTATTTTAGGTCTATTTATAAACTGTTTTGAGCTCTATCATAAACTGAAAAGTAGCTTATTTTGATCCCTTCTTCAACTATTGTGGAAGGGCTCATCACTGTTTGAGGCTTCCTTTTGCCACTTGCCTTTGTACCCCTCTTTTGGCCTTATTTTTGCATGATTTGTTAGCCCCTTGTGCTTGTATTTTTGGGCTTTGGTCCAAACTGTAAATAGCTTTATTTTGATCCCCTCTTCATGTTTTATCAAGGGTCTTTTGTTGTTGGAGGCTTTCTTCTTACTCTTTTTGTTTAAACCTCTTTTTTGGCCTTATCTTCCATAGTATTTTAGGCTTGCTTGTGCACTGTTTTGGGTTTGGTCATCAACTGTAAAATGACATGTTTTGGGCCCCTCTTCAACATTGTTGAAGGGCCCTCCTCTGTTTGAGGCCAGAAACCATTACTTGCTTCTTTGTCTCCCTTTTGGCCCATTTCTTGCATAATAATTTAGCCATACTTGTGTTTGTTTTCGTGGCTTGTTGTAAACTGTAAAGTGCTTCATTTTGAGCCCCTCTTCAACTTTATTGAAGGGGTCTTGGCCATTAATGGCCAGAAGCTGCCACTTGCTTCTTTACCTCTCTTTCGGGGCCATTTTTGCATGCTAGCTTAGTCCTATTTGTGTTCACTGTTTGGCCTTGCTTAAAATTGGAAATATGCTTGTTTTGGGGCTTTCTTGATTTTTTCTTCACACCTCGTGTTCAAATAATGCATTCTTTGTATAGTTATAAGTCATTCCATGCGCCTAATCTCATGTTTCGGGTCTCATTCCATGCATCGGGTGCCATGTTTCCACGTTTTGGGGCTGTTTTGCATCATATTTTAGCGCTGAAATTTGCGTGTTTGTATGCCATATTCCATGCCTTGCCATGTCTTGTTAGAGTGGCATTTGGTGCCTTAGGGTCGGTCCTCGGTTTGCGTGCACGTGTGCACGCATCTCGAGTGTCTCATTTTCATCTAATGGCCTCCTATGTGAGTGTGGATGAGGTCCACTCGTATTGGTGTAAGTCCATTGCGCATTGTGTATGCCATTTCATTTCGTAGCATTGTGTATGCTAGGTTGTATGTTAGTACATTGTGTATGCCATGTTACCTCGTGCATCGTGTATGCCATTTCGTAACATTTTGCATGTTAGGTTGTATCTTAGTTGCATTTCATGCATATCATGCATATTGCATTGTGTTCGGGATAGGAGTTAGCCCGAGCACGGGAAACGAGGGGCGTTTGGTACTCCGAGTGACGGAACGTGTCTCAATTCCCAGTCGCTGACACTCCGGATCATCCATGATGGAGTTAGGTCTTGTTGTGTTTTCCTGTGCATTCATTTCATATTGAGTTGTGCAATTCGACTCTTCGGCCATCATGCATCGAGATGCGTGATTGGTGGCACGAGGATCGAGGCATGCATATATTTGTGAAAATACATTGCCATGCCCCTTTCCTGCTCTCTGTTGCAGTAAAACAAGAATCAGCAGCCTTCCGGAGGCTTGGCACACATTCAAGAATAAGTGCAAACAGAGGCTAACTGGGGCATCGCCATGGATTTCTGCGCAAGGGCAACCCGGACATGCATCATTCATCATCTGAAGAAGAGTCAAGACAGTCCCTGGCATTGCATGCCAGTTTATTATTTTCTTAGTTAATTTTGTTAATTAATTAGGAATTTGTACATATCATTGGACTGTACTATTTATTTGGACTGTACTATTCGGGACTGTATATTATTCTTTCGGACCCTCTGCGCGAGGGCAATGTTGTAATAAGTGTGTGTGGTGTGTGTGTGATGTATGTCTTCCAACCCCACGCCTTTCTTCCCTTTTATTTACCTGCTTATGATGGTTAGATTAGGGCATGTTTCAATTAGCATACAATATGATAGCATGTTTGCATTCATTCATCTGTCTTGCATGCACCGGGCTCGGCGCATCATACTAACTGCATTTGTATTTCAATTCTAAGTTGAATACATGTTAGCTGTAGCATTCCATACGCCATGTTTAGAGTAGCCGAGCCTGCTATAGTTGCATTTTTGCATGTGTTGCATTAGGCATTTCTGTATATTTAGGATCATGCATGGATTTCTAATCGGTTTCTGTTTTGGCTTGGAGTACTCGGTGAGTTTCATGCTTTAGCATCCTTGCATGCGTGTGAGTGACTGCCATGAATAGCATGCTTACCATGAGGCTATTTGCTGATGTGATATAACTGCCTGAATGCCTGTGGGTGAAGGTTGGGTTATTTGAATTGGAACAGTTCATCAAATGTGTGTTTTAAGCCCACTAGATAGTGGCAAAATCATGTTTTCTAAGCCACCTGAGGGTGGCAAAATCTGCATTTTAAGCCTACCTGCGGGTAGCACCATCAAACCATTTTTCAAACAAACAAACATGAAATGTTTTGTTCCAATTCAGGCGACTCGGTCTATACTTGTATGCTGTGCGCATCACATAGTAAATCTAGGCTAATAACCGGAATAAGAGCATACAATATTTTCAAAACTAGATATCATGGTTAGTAGAGGCCGATCTTTGATCGGGCGAGCGAGGGGTGCTCACGAAGTGACGTTCCCCAATCGTACCCAAGTTCCCGAGCCAAGGCAACTTTGGTGATGACGGACACGTGGCCTTAGGCACGAGTCAGGGTTTCCTAAATTTCCAAAATAAAATATTTAGGTGGCGACTCTGTATCTGGCAAAGCAGTTCATGTTTGGCATTTCTTTCAAAAAAATCTATTTTCTCAAAACGATTTTCTCAAAACGATTTGCCGGATTTGGACTCTTTGGTTCAATATTAAGAACCGTGACACAAATCGAGTCCGAGCTGTAGCGAGGTCCCTCCGCGGGCTTGTTACAGTTTCTGGCTACTCTGCTGGGGATTTGGAGAACTTGACTCGAACTCATGATATCTGGTTTTGACTGCGCTTGTGTGTTTCTTTGCATTGCATGTGCATTGGTGCGCCTAGGACACCGTGTTTGCCATCTGCTATTCCTGAATGGTTTGCCGAAGGCTTGTCTTGTCAAGGCATGACCATAAGGCTGACCGGTTATGAGCTCTGCCAGTATGGGAACACAAACCCCGATTTCACCGGGGCACCCTTTTTGACCATTCAACCTAGTGCATATCGAAATCTATAGTGACCATTCCAAACTAGGACAGGTTGCTTACCCGATATAGGTTGTTTGAAACCGCTGCGTGCGTAGTGAAACCCTAGTTCCTGACGAAATAGGACAGGGAAACCCTACCCCTAACATAGGGGTGTTTTGGCTCTCACTTATCTGTTATGTGCTTTTAGAGTGTGTCTCTACAGGGAATGCATGTATCAGTTTATGAGTTTGGGCATCAGGCCTGCGGGCATCAGTCAGTATTTGAGAATCGGTTATCTGCGGGTATCGGATTTAGCCTTTGGGGAACAGTGATTCAGGGACAGTGATCAGTATTTGAGGACAGTGTGTATTCAGCTTGTCAACCGTGTGTTGTATGCCCGACTGTGTGTTGTGTATTTATTTTAAGCTGTCATGCTGTTCATTTATCTGGTTATTTATTTCCTTTTCATTTTATTTATCTTTTTGCTAGGGTAGTTTTAACATAATTGCTTCCGACCCAGTAGATATTCCCCAAGCACTTTGGACAAGAGGTCGCCGGCTCAATCGATCTGAGGATCTGGTTGATGGACATCCAGTGTTCCATTCTTTACCCCCTCCCCGTTGTCAGGAGAAGGCCAAGGAAGCGCAGTGTGTCTGAACAGATGTTGCCAGAACAGTGGATTACTCCATCAGAGGACAGTAGGACTGAGGTCTCAATTGTTGCTATAGAAATAGACATACTAGTCAGTCGGATGGATTAGCAAAATACATCAGGGATGGAAGCCCTAATGCGCCAAATGTAGAAGAGCATGAGACAAATACAGGAAGACACTGCCCGTCAAGTGGAGTTCTCCAAACAGCAGGCCATGATCATGGCCCAGCAGGCCGAGCTAATCACTAAACTGCAACAGCAAAATGCGGCATCTGCTTCACATCAAGTTCCTCCTCCACCAGGGGCCCCATTACCCGAGCAAGCACCTACTGTCCAGAATGCTCTGCCAAACACCCAGAACACCGTGTCAAATGTTCAGAACGTCCAAGAGGACACAAACCTTCCAACGGGGCCAACTCCGCCCCCGCTTCTGCCTCAACTATCCAAGACCCATACACCCAACCACCCGGACTCTCCCTTCGAGTTCGAAATAGACCATACAGCTCTAAAACTGAGCAAGCTTGAGAAGTTTTTCAAGAAATCACAAGGAGTAAAGGCTATTCCGGATATCGAGGACGGATATACTGATGTGGCCGTAACATTGCCAGACAGATTCAAGATGCCGCAGATTGATCGTTTCGACGGATCCGGGGATTCCATGGTCCATCTCCGATTATTCTCAGACATACTGCGGCCAATGGACCTAACCCGACTACAAAAGCTTTCGCTGTGCGGCCGAACCCTATCGGGTGTGGCCACTATCTGGTACGCGAAGTTGAAGGATGAGGTCAAAAGAAGTTGGGATGAAATGGCCAAGGCCTTTGTTGCACAGTACTCATACAATACCCAGATCGAGATTACAACTCGTGATCTCGAAACAACGAGACAGGAGCCCAAAGAGACTTTATCAGATTTCGTAACTCGATGGAGGGCGAAGGCATCGATGATGACTTTGAGGCCCACTGACAAGGACCAAATCCGGATGATTGTGCGCAATCTCCAACCGAAGTTGATGCAGAAGATGATTATACTCCCCTTCCCCACCTTCTCAGATCTACACAAGATGGGGGTACAGATCGAGGATGCAATGAAACAAGGTCTGATCGACCAGGATAGGCAGCAACCTAGGAGGACTTTCAACCGTAACAACAACGCAGGCCCAAGTGGCGCTGCAACTGCACGAGCTTCAGAGGTGAGCATGGTCACCACCATTCCCCCTCCCCTTGCGAGGCCTATTGCAGCCACACCCTTCTCCGGTGCATCCGGAAGTAATACCCAAACCACTAAATACCAGCCCAGAGGCCAAAGAACCTTCACCCCGCTATACATGCCTTTGTCTAAAGCTCTGGGGATATTAACATTGAAGAAGCATTTGACGCCCCTAGAGCTGAGGCCACTACCAAATCCACTCCCTCCCTCTCATGACCCGGCAAAATACTGCGCGTATCACCAACAACACTGGTCATGACATCGACCGTTGTTTTAGATTGCTCACGAGATCCAAAATCTTATTGACAAGCAGGTGATCGCGCCTCCCGACAAACCCAACGTCACAACAAATCCTCTCCCACCACATAACCAAGCTCATCCTCTCAACAGAATCAACTTCATCCAAACTGGGGTCGCGTCTTACGATCCTAGTATCTATATCACCCCATCTCACCTACCTAAGCCGGAGGTGATCCTTCATGTCTGCACTGACTTATGCATGATGGACATCTCCACAACCTAATTTGAGCCAATGGTGGTGACTACCGAAGATGGGACAGGGCAGGTTTCAGAGGAAAGTGGAGTTGTTGAGTCTGGGGTTGAACAGTCTGGAAATCTCGCTGGATGAGCCTACGATCCAAGTGAATATATCCAGTCAGTGGGCCAGTCTGAGCTGAGTATAGGGCTGCCAGAAAGAGTAGAATTATGTGTGATTCAGGGGGACAGATTTGAACGGGGAACGGATGATCTAACAGCTGTAGGAGAGGACCTTGCCAACCTCCAGTTCTTCAGTGACCAAGAATCAAGGATGCAGCAATCAACCAGTTCGAGAATGAAGAGTCGGCAGAAGCTACCGGATGGTTAGATGATCAACCAAACGTTGTAGAATTTCAACCAGAACAGGGCTCGGCAGGGGCGAGAGTATCAGTGGTGGCCGGAAGGGCCGAAAGTCAAGATACACCGTCGGAGAGCACCGGCACTAAGAATTTCGCTCAGAACTTGGGCATTGTAAATGCAGGGAATATTGAACAAACAGCTGTACTGACACAGTTGGAATAACAAAAATTTGAGGATTCCGAGAGAATCAGAAAAGCTAAGGCCCATGTGGAGGTCGAAAGTGCTGTGTGCAGGGGAACAGAAAATGCTGCGGGCATGTGGACTGAAGGTACTGCGAGTACGATCATACCGGAGCCGGACAGGTGTCTGTCGGCTGCCAACGGAATGTGATAGGAAGACGATGATTTATGTCTTGCCCACACAGATGAGGATTGGGGGAGTAATCAGCCGGATGATACCTGGTATATTGACGAGGTCGCTCATATGACAAGAAATGGGCGGTATTTCAAGCTCTCGCACTTAGATCAACCTGAGGCGTCTGGGAAAGACAAGGAAGCTGAGAAACAGAGGGAAAAGCAGATTGAAGAAGAAGCTGTGCTCAAGCAATTAAAGAAGATACAAGCAGACATCTCCATCTGGGGATTGCTTATGGCATCGCGGGTGCACAAACAGGCCATCCTATCTGCTATGGACAAGGCCAAACTCTTTATAGATACTACACTAGAGCAACTGGTTGGGCTGGTCTTTCCGGGAGGAGGTTCCCCGGCATTAACCTTTTTAGACAAAAAACTACCACCTGAGGGCACAAATCATAACAAACCCATCTACGTTTCCATGGAATGTAGAGACAAGTGGATACCGGTGGTACTTGTTGATACCGGGTCCGCCATCAATGTCTGCCCAGCCAGAACAGCGTATGCAATCAGGTTGAAACCCGCGGACTTCGTGCCGACTACTCAGGTGATCAGAGCATATGATAATACTAGCAGGGAAGTGATGGGGACTATCAAAATTCAGACCCAGGTTGGTCCGGGACAACACAACATTGAATTCCATGTCTTGGACGTTCCCGTAACCTTTAATCTACTCTTGGGGCGGCCGTGGTTGCACCAAGTAAAGGCAGTCTCTTCCACTTTACATCAGATGTTGAAGTACCCTCACGGGAAGGGAGTGGCTATTGTCTTCGGGAATTCATCAATCCATCCGCCGCCAGAAGTGTCCACACCAGTCTTGGAGATCGAGCATGGCACAGAGGATGTTTTCTTATCAGGGTTCACTTTGGCTAAGGCCCGGGTGGTGCAGAATATCATGGCTGTGAATGAGGGAGTGTACGTTAGTACTCAATCCGTCTACTTCATGAACAAGCTACAACACATCCTCGGGATGGGATTAGGAAGGAGCAGCCGAAAAGGTGTCGCAGTATTGGCCGAAGTGCCACACAACCCTCATACCTTTGGCTTGGGTTATCTGCTCACCAAAGAGGACTCGGTGAGGAAGGGAAAGGAAATGGCCGGAAGAGCCAGGGCAAAGCAGGCTGGGAAGCCTTTCGAATTAATGCATAGGCCCATCCAGGGTACTCTGAACAAACGCTTCGTCTGGGAGGAGGAGGACTTTCCCTTTTGCGGCTTCCCAGAGCCGTGGCTAAACGGAGAGAAGAAGAGCGTGCCAGGTTTCGAGATCTTCTTCGACCTGCAACTATCCAGGGATGACGTTGCCACAGAGCAGACAGACCCATTAGCTGAGGTTGAGCAATATAAAGCAGGGGATGCCGAGGGCGCTCAAATTGAAATGGGGGTAGCATTGGCAAGTCTACTTTCAGATCCTCCGATCGACCATAAGTGCTTGGAGGATAACTTCTCGGTTTCCATGATTGGGGATGAAACGGCTGTGAGCCTACCAACAACTATTTTGGATGCATCTATCGCACCCTCTCTCACTTGGCAATACGAGGAGGGATTTTTGTCCAGCAACACCGGGTCGGGTAATGAGCCGGAATCTGATTCCACCGAATCTTGTGAGTCGGAATCAGGTTCCAGCTTGACTAAGTCTGAATCTGGTAATCCTGAGGATGATAACCTGAATACCACAGTCCTGTCTAGATCGTCTTTTTCCTTTTCATTTGAGTCTGTTGTAAATTAATCGGACGATTTGGATGTGCTTAATGAGAATCAAGTAACTGTGGTTTCTGAGTACTTTTCTGTGCCCTTGATTTATTGCATTAATTCAGACTTTCAAAACTTTGACAAAAACGACGAGGACAAAGTTCCTCCGGTTTTGCAACGTTTAATTGAGCAAGAGCAAGAGAGATTTGTCAAACCCTTAATGAATGAAATCACTACCATGAATATTGGTACTGAAGAGGACCCGCGGCTGGTCCAGATCGGGTCCACATTGTCTTCGGAGGAACGCGAGCGTTTAGTCGCTTTATTAAAAGATTTCAAAGATGTTTTCGCGTGGTCCTACGAAGACATGCCTGGAATCGATCCTGAGATTGTACAACATCGGATCCCCTTTGACCCCGAGGCCCGACCTGTCAAGCAGAAACTCAAGAGGATTCGCCCGGACTGGGCTCTCAAGATTAAGGAAGAGGTCACCAAGCAAATCGACGCAGGCTTCCTGTTGGTATCCGAATACCCGACTTGGTTAGCCAACATTGTTCCAGTGCCGAAGAAAGATGGCAGGATCCGGGTATGTGTGGATTTCAGGGATTTGAACAGAGCTAGTCCGAAGGACGACTTTCCCTTGCCGCATATCGATGAGCTGGTGGATTTCACAACGGGGCATGCTTTGCTCTCATTCATAGATGGCTTCTCAGGCTACAACCAGATAGTGATGGCGCCAGAAGACCGAGAAAAGACTGCATTCACCACCCCGTAGGGGACATACTGCTATAGAGTCATGCCATTTGGGTTGAAGAACGCTGGAGCTACTTATCAACGGGCTGTAACCACAATATTACATGACATGATCCACAAAAAGGTTGAGGTGTACGTGGACGACATGATTGTCAAGTCCAAAGAAAGAGAAGGCCACTACACCGCCTTGCACAAGTTTTTTCAAAGGATCAGGGAATTCCAGTTGCGACTGAACCCTTAGAAGTGTACATTTGGTGTTACAGTGGGAAAAATGCTGGGGTTTCTGATTACACAAAGGGGCATCGAGGTCAACCCTTCCAAAATCAAGGCCATCTTAGAAATGCCACCACCAAAGACTGAAAAGGAGGTGTGAGGCTTTCTGGGTAAAGTACAATTCATAAGACGGTTTATCTCAAAATTAACCTTGACTTGTGAACCACTTTTTGGCCTCCTCAAGAAAGGAAAGAAGTTCCAATGGGATGGCCGATGTCAAGCTGCATTTGAACAGATTAAAGAATATTTACAGAACCCACCCATGCTGTCACCGCCAGAACCGGGGAAACCGTTGATTTTGTATCTGTCAGTAACTGAAACTACAATGGGCTGCATGCTTGCACAAGAATCAGAGGACAAGGTGGAGAGAGCCATCTATTATCTAAGCAAGAAGATACTAGAGTACAAAACCCGCTACACTCTACTGGAGAAGGCTTGCTTAGCTTTGGTATGGGCTACCAGGAAGCTGCGGCACTACCTGTTAGCTCACTCTGTAATGTTGGTTTCACGACTTGATCCCATCAAATATCTTTTCGAGAAACCAGCACTTACGGGTAGACTAGCTCGTTGGTTGCTGTTGCTCTCCAAATTTGATCTAAAGTATGTGACACGCAAGTCGGTCAAGGGAAGAGCAGTGGCAGAGTTCTTAGCTGACCATCCAGTGGAAGGGGGTGAAGCAGTCGAGTACTTATTCCCAGATGAGGCCATTTTGCATATCGATGACGAAACTTGGACGATATACTTTGACGGAGCGTCAAATCAATACGGATATGGGATAGGAGTATTGCTGATAGCACCCGACAATTCCCGTATCCCTCTAGCCTTCAAACTCCGATTCAAAGTCTCGAACAACGAAGCAGAATATGAGGCATGCATCGCTGGTCTGGAAGCAGCCCTGGAACTAGGGGCAAGACGGTTGGACGTCATCGGGGACTCGAACCTTGTTGTGTCTCAAGCAAAAGGAGACTGGAAAGTGAAAGAGGAAAAGATGATGATGTATCACCAGACCTTGGACTTGCTGATTCCTCGGTTTGAGAAGCTAAATTTTACTCATCTACTAAGAGAGAACAGCAGGTTTGCAGATTCTTTAGCAACTCTATCTTCCATGATAGACATCCCGTGTGGAGTCCGGATGCGTCCAGTCATCATTGACCAGAAATTTGTACCTGCCTACAAGTCGATTGTTGCTATAGATGAAGTTCAGGACGAAACCCCCTGGTATTACGACATTTGGAATTTCTTGGAGAAAGAAGCATACCCGCTAGGGGTAAATGCCAAAGACAAAAGGGCAATCAGAAGAATAGCCGTTCAGGGGAATGCGGCGCACATATGAATGGGGTAATGCTGGCACGGAAGATCCTCAGACAGGGTTACTACTGGTCCACCATGGAGGAGGATTGTATCGGTTTCGTCCGGCGATGCCACAAATGTCAAATTCATGCAAATTGCATGAACATTCCGCCGCCGAAGCTGTATAACATGACTTCACCATGGCCATTTTCAGTTTGGGGAATCGATGTGATCGGGGCTGTCACTCCGAAGAGGTCGAATGGGCATGAGTTCATCTTGGTAGCGATAGATTATTTCACAAAGTGGGTCGAGGCCCAATCTTATGCAGTGTTGAAGGCTTCACACATCGCAAAATTTATCAGAAACAACATCATCTGTCGCTACGGAGTCCCAAACGAAATAATTTCAGACAATGGTTCCCACTTCAAGAAGGAGGTGATTGATTTGTTGGAGAAATACAATGTGGCTTTTTCATAAGTCGTCTACCTATCGGCCGCAGACCAATGGAGCGGTTGAGGCCGCCAACAAGAATATCAAGCACATATTGCAGAAAATGATGGAAACCTACCAGGACTGGCCAGATAAGCTGCCGTTTGCACTGTGGGGCTACTGGACTTCAATCAAAACTTCTACTGGGGCGACTCCGTATTCATTAGTTTATGGGATAGAGGCCGTTCTACCTATTGAGATTGAGGTCCCGTCATTGCGGGTACTAGCTGAATGTCAAATAGCCGAAGCGGATTGGCAGCAGAGCAGATTTGAGGAACTCTTGCTTTTCGATGAGAGAAGACTGAAAGCACTATACCATATCCAAGGTTATCAACGCAAAATTGCCCGGGCTTTCAACAAGAAGGTTAAGTCCAGGAATTTAAAAGAAGGAGATTTGGTGCTCAAGGATAACCGAGCTCCCATTCACGACCCAAGGGGCAAGTTCAGACCCAATTGGACTGGTCCCTACATCATCAAGTCAATCTGGTTAGGTGGAGCTGTGGTTTTGATGGATCTAGATGGCCTAGAGTTCTCCCAACCGATCAACATGGACAAGTTGAAGAAATATTATCCTTGAGAGGCTCGCTAGGCCGAAAACCCGAAAGGGCGACCTAGGCAAATCTCAGAGCGCAGAAAATTTGAAATTATAAAAACTGAGCTCGCAAGGTTGAAAACCCGCAAAAGGCGGCCTTGGAAAAAGTTAGAGTGTAAAAGGAAAGTGAAAATACCCGAGCGAACCTGAGCCTGAACTACGTAAGGCTTGATTCCCATCTTCGGGATACGTAGGCAACTTCATCCTGAAGTTCAGCCATAAACTTTTCCCCAATCAACTTTGTCCATTTGATTATCTCGGTCATCTTTGTCCATCAGCATTTATCGCAATCTCTGGTACAGTGCTATTCAGACTAGGGGCAACTTTCTGTTGCCACACAGTGCCGCAGTACTATCCAAACTAGGGGCAACTTTCCAGTTGCTAGGATCCGAGGTTGTGCATCTCAGTGACAGATCTCAGGCATGTCCAGTTCTGATCCATATCGAAAATAATTTTGAAAAGTTTTAATAAAAGTTGACTTTGTTCAAATTAATCTTTTACAACTAAAACCATTTTTAGACCAAAGCGGAAAATTTTCAGTACCATAACCTTCAATTTCATTGATTTCAACACAGAGTTCGCTTGCTCTTACATACAATTGAAGTTGCTTTTTTATTACACTCATAAAGAAAACTTGAAAGTACTAATAAAGCAATAAATCCGGGGCATAGTCAAGTCAGGTGTCCTTGCGCCCCCTCCTAGAGCTAGTCGAAGCCTCTGATGCCTAGCTAGGCCCAATCTGTGCGTCTTCATTAAGCCAATCCCAGCATTCGTCAAACAAAGTGCAATTGAAAGTGGGAGCAGGGGCCAGGAGCTCTCTACTCCTCCATGCTGTAGCATATCGGGCAAGCTGTGCGCCTCGAACCGGAAAAGCAGCTGGGTACTCAATCCCCTCTGGCGGGCAAGTCTGATCATGGCTAAACTGGCGCTAGAACCGGAACGGAAAATAGAACGCATAGTGAGTCAGACCAATCAGCTGGACCCCAGTCTGCCGGGACATGCTATAGCTCATTGCCGGAAGATTGAGCCAAGGACAGCGCCAAGCAATGCGATCAGCAGACAAATTGCGCATCCAGTTGAACCACCATCCCTAATCAAGTGCATCAACCAGGCGTTGTCGAAAGAAGTAGCCACGGGCTGAGTAGGCAGGGCAAGAGTCCACAACCTGCAATTTATCCATCAACCATACCTGGGGAGGGATGAAAAATGAGAGAATAAAGAATAGAGAGACGTGCAATGAGAGAACAGTGAGACAAGGGTTTTGTGAGAAAAACCGAGCCTGAGGGCCGAGTGATGTGAGCAAATACATATGTGAGATTGGGTGGGAAACATTACCTGCAGCAGTAGTGGACTCCCCGCAAATCTGGTCGTCTCTTGATGGTGGAAAGCATCCAAGCCCATCAGCGTTTCGGCCAATGCCATAGCAATACAGCTCTTCCCTTCCTTCAAGCCCTGAGCAACTTCAATCAAAAGGATGTTGGGTCCACCTAGGCCCGGGGCAAGCAGGAAGTGAGATAGCATGCACAAGTAGAGGGCATGTTGTCAGAAACCTTGCCAATGGTGGTCGTCGCGGTCACCGGCACCAGAAAAGCGATGGATCAAACCGAGGATATCCAGTTCCCCATTACAGATCAGAAACCGAGCATCACGCGCGGTAAGTCCACACATCCGCCCTAAAGCTTGGGCGTGGCCAAAGCGGAATTGGGGCAAAATCTCTTCATGACATTCAGATTCCATCAAAACTTGAAAATCTTCAAAAGTTGGACATACCTCTTGCCCGCCAAAGCTAAAGACATGCGTCACCGGGTTCCAAAACCTCGCCGCGGCATGGAGGAAAGGAAAGTGCAGCAGAGTACGGCCCAGCGTGAATAGTGCATTCAACCCGAAACCCCGGAAGTTCAACTTTTCCGAGCCATCTAGAGAAGCAATCCAAAATGTGAGATTTTCGACGAGAAACGCCTCCATTTTTGTGCAAAACTAAGATGAATTGAATGAACCACAGAGCCAAGGCTTTTAAAGAGGAGAAAACACTATTCGGGGGACACGTGTCAAAAATTTGATAGTTGCTGAATTAAGTGGCCGACCGGCCACCTTTTCTGGCAGGCCGGCCATTTCCCTTTTCAAAACCTAGCCGGTGGCTCCCCCTTTGCGATAAAGCTGGCCAGCCGGCTCGCAAAAGTGGCCGGCCATGCTCCAATGTGTGTCTTTGGCCCTGTTTTACCCTCCAGGAGGAAGTTCCAAGCATTTCCATGCAACGGGTATGTCGAAGGCCTCCATTTCCCTTTGTTTCGGATGCATTCCGTTGCCCAGATTGTCCGAAGTACACTTTGTTTTGTTAAGTTTTTGTTTATCGAGTTGTTGTTTTGCTTATCGAGTTGTCGTTTTGCATATCGAGTTGTTTATCGAGCTGTCGTGCTTCGTATTTTTTAGTTGTTACCCTTCGTTTAAGCAATTTTTGTTGAGTCTTGTTTATTAAGTTGTCAACACTGTTGTATTTTGCTTATCGAGTTGTAAACTTGCTAAGGTTTTGTTATATCTTAGTAAGTTAAGTTGTTGCGTTGGTTCACTACCTGACTGGACAAATGCATAATGCACATTTTCATTCAATCTCATTATGGTACAAAATGATGCGATATGATGCTAAGAGTTTAAAATACAACACTTTTTTCAAAAGTTGTTTCATTCCATCATGCTTCAAACAAAGGCACAAGTTTTACAAGAAGAATAAAACTGCCTAATAATGTACAATATGCTACAACTACTAGCAAAAAGGTAAATAAAACAGGGAACCGCAACATCAATGCTCTCAAGAGCAGGAATAAGAGGCCCTATTCATCCTCTTCTGCGAAGTAGCCTCTGCACCACCATCACCATTCGAGTCGGAACTGTCATCCTCAGGATCCCCTTCAGCCCCGGAGCCAAGACCGGAGCCCTCCTCTCCATCAGCAGATGTCTCCGACTGACGATCTGCAGCCTCCTCCTCCTCATCCTCACTGGGCTCCTCCTCTATAATGTGTGCTCTGCGTCTGCGAGACGACCCCCCTCCTCGGGCTCCTCGAAAAGGCCTGGATGGCCTAGCTCCTTGAAAAGGCCCAGATGGCCCACCTCCCCGAGAAGGCCCAGGTGGCCCGGCCCGCGGCTGAGCATATACTGGAGGCATCTAAAATAAAGAGTCCAATTGAAAAAGGTACATCAGATGCAGATACAAGAAAACTACATGAAGCGGGTACATGTAAGTATAGTGTGTAAGTGGGGTGTGTGTCAGGTGCGCTCTACGCAAGTAGCCTATCAATGCAGTGGGATGTCCAAAATCAGCATGTCATCGGAAATATGATAAATGCAAGAAAACTAGACAATACCTGGACACCCATAATGAACAACTGTGCCTCTCTCTGCAGGACCATGCCCTCGAGTGCGGCCATCATCCCGAGCATCTCATCCACATACTCGATAGGAGGCTATAGACACAAATGCAAAACTATCAGTAAGAGAAGGAATGTCCAAGTGCCTGACTGATAAATCGAAGCTGTAAAAGCATACCGGTGGTGAATCGGGATCTCGGACGTATCTGTGATCAGGCTGGGGAGGCTCTATCGGGATCGGGTAGGGAGTCCCGAATCGTCATCCCGTCAACTCGGTCGGCATATCCGGCCATCCAGGGCGATGATAAGTCGAGGGAATCGAGGGAACAAATCTGCCCCCACCTCTGGATGTACCAGCCCTGCTGGTGGAAGGGGCGTCTACAGCCCGAGCCTGGGCCTGGCTAGAAGATGGCATACCAGCAGGCCTTATCGTCGGAGTACGGACTCCCGTCAGTGGAGGCATCAGGTATATATGACGGTAAGTAGCATAATCCCCCTCCTCAAGATGAAGTAAGGCATCAGTACCCAGCATAGCATTAACAACATCCCGGGAAGAGAGCCTATCAGCAATCCGCATATCGACTGGGGGTGCTGAGGGAGGGTCCTGAGAAGTATAGCCCCATACCTGACGCAAGAAGCGCTCCCCCAGAAACCAGGCCCTACCAACTGGCCCTTCGAATAGGATCTTGTACTGGGAGGCACCCCGCCCTCCAGCAAACTGGAATCGGAGACCCTCACCTAA